>JAYXIM010052018.1:0-16263 GCA_037575425.1 Anastrepha fraterculus | reverse complement strand
TCAACCGCGACATCGAATCTATTGAAAACACTACCTCAACTAACTGCCGGGAAACGAACGCTATTAGAGAAACTGCTTCTATCAGTTGGTGCTTCGTGGTCGGAGATTCGAGCCCGTTCACTTCCGAATGGTAGCTACGCACTAACCCATTCGGCTATCGTGGTCGAAGGTACGTTTTTTTATTTTTTGCTATACCGAGGCTCCACAGGTTCTTAATTAAGCTGTATACCTGAACAGGGCCCCGTATGTCGAGGAGCTGTGGGATACTTCCGATCACAGAAATATCGCCGTCGAGTTAGCTAGAGAAAGTTGTTTGATATCCTCAAATGATGATCGGATCCCAACGCCAATAAAAATGATTGGCAAGAGCATTTATATCGAGTTACTTTACCAAAGATTACTTCAAACTGCAGAAATACCAAATTTCTATGGTCAAACTTACGAGAACATTCTGCCAGGTTGCAAAGACCCGACCTGATGATGCAGACCTATTGGCACTCACTCCACAACGCTGGGTATGTCTTACAATAATTACAGTAGATGCTTTCCATTTAAATTCAACCGGGCTATTCGGGTCATGTTCTTCGATTTCGATGTAACTTAAATATGGTGCTCTCTGGTCAAAATAATGAGACACGTATTTTTTTGTTCGCCCGAAAAAATTTTTTTTCAAGAGTTATCGGCAATTTTGTTTTTCGCCTCAAACTCGAACTTTTTTAATTATATAAGAAAAAATTTTTTTTAAATGCCCATAACTTAGTCAAAAATGAACCGATTTTAATAATTCTGGGTTCAAAATGATCGTAATTACATACACAAGCGACTTCATGTAGAAACAATTGCAAAAAAGTAGTTGAAATTTTTTTATTTAGCAAAAAAGAAAAAAAATTGAAATTTTTTCGAAACTCAATATTTCAAAAAGTGTATTTTTTTTTTTTTATAACTTTTTCCAAATCAAAAGGACATCTCAAACTTTAATTGAGCTGAATGCCTAGTAGCTAAAATGAGTTGTTTTTGAGTAATGAATTTTTGAGTAAACACCCTGTTTCGCACTTTTTGTTTTTTGCAAAATAAAAAATTTTCAACTACTTTTTTGCAACTATTTTTATATGAAATCGCTCGTGTAAGTAATGACGATCATTTTGAACCCAAAATTATTAAAATCGGTTCATTTTTGACTAAGTTATGAGCATTTAAAAAAAAAAATCTTATATTATTAAAAAAAAATCGATTTTGAGCCGAAAAACAAAATTGCCGATAAAGCTTGAAAAAAATTTTTTTGGGCGAAAAAAAAATACGTGTCTCATTATTTTGACCAGGGAGCAACATATTTGAGTTACATCGAAATCGAAGAACATGTCCCGAATAGCCCTTTTGAATTGAAATGGAAAGAATCTATATAAGAAAATTTTTTTTAATTGCTCATAGCTTAGTCAAAAATAAGCCGATTTGAATGATTCTGGGTTCAAAATAATCGTAATTACTTACAAAAGCGATTTCATGTAGAAATAGTTGCAAAAAAGTAGTTGAAAATTTTTTCTTTTGCAAAAAACAAAAACTGCGAAACAGGGTGTTTACTCAAAAATTCATTACTCAAAAACAACTCATTTTAGCTACTAGGCATGCAGCTCAATTAAAGTTTGAGATGTCCTTTTAATTTGGAAAAAGTTATAAAAAAAAAAAATACACTTTTTGAAATATTGAATTTCGAAAAAATTTCAATTTTTTTTCTTTTTTGCTAAATAAAAAAAATTCAACTACTTTTTTGCAATTGTTTCTACATGAAGTCGCTTGTGTATGTAATTACGATCATTTTGAACCCAGAATTATTAAAATCGGTTCATTTTTGACTAAGTTATGGGCATTTAAAAAAAAAATTTTCTTATATAATTAAAAAAAATCGAGTTTGAGGCGAAAAACAAAATTGCCGATAACTCTTGAAAAAAATTTTTTTCGGGCGAACAAAAAAATACGTGTCTCATTATTTTGACCAGAGAGCAACATATTTAAGTTACATCGAAATCGAAGAACATGACCCGAATAGCCCGGTTGAATTTAAATGGAAAGCATCAGTAGCAATTATAGGGTAGGGAATGAGCAAGAGATAGTTGAGGATCTACTGGATATTAATTTATACGAGTACTGAGAAAAAATTGGACACGTCGGGATCATTCGAATACAATTTTCTGTAAACTTGGTCAAAGCACAACTGATCGAAGCATTCAGATTCCTATTAAAACAGCCATCCGCGTATAATGGCATCAATACTGAACTTATTACTTTGTTTTTTGTCCATATATTTATCTTTTTAAAAAGTATAGGGTATTTTTTTAGCTCCATGGGAACTGTTGATAATGAAAATTATGGTTTGACAGCTGAGAATGGAAAACTATCATGATATTTCTGTTCAAAAAGGTTCGACAAGTTATCATAAATCGTTTGACGGCAGAACAATGCTTTCAAATTGTGGGAATTTACTTCGAAAATAATAAACCGTTCGCGAAGCTTATAGAGCACTGGTGGCATTATCGGCCCCTATTTCATTCTGACTTAATTTTGTCTTTCCAAAACTTAATCAGCTAAACATCGACAACATTTGGTCTCGAGAAGACGGCGAAATACAAATCTGCTTTAAATTTTCAGTTTAAAATGCTTTTAGATTAGATCCAATTTTTTTTACATTTTTTAAAGATGTGAATGAAGATTGCTTTTCTATCACATTGATCCCGCGTTTTGGAACTTTGTTTTGCTGACAGCTTGTTTTATGTTGGTACCTCGCTCAAACATACCGAGGACAATCGCGGTGTGTTCGCTCATCATACCGACAGATGGCAAAGAGTTTCATGTACGTCTTATTGAATCCATGACCAGTGAAAAGATGCATTATTTCAAAAGGCATTCAGTCTCTTTGCGCCCTTTTATCCCTTCCGAACCTTACCATGATGGTATTGATTCAGTCGATTCGTTCAAATTTCACATGATTTCGTTTAATTGAATTAGGGTCTAGAAAGGTTTACTTCTCCTTTCTAGTTCACATCTTCCACCATCCAACCACACTGAAACTCCTCTATTTGTTATGGGGCAACTATTTCCTACTAGCACAACTCAATATCAGCCACCTGCCTTAATTTATAGAAATAAAGAACATATTTCACGTGAACTACTTAAGAACACACAAGTTAAGTCATTACATAAAACTCAGAATAAATCTTCCACAATGGCATGAAAAGCCAACATTAGATATATATTCGAAATATATTTAAAGGGAAAGCATTAAAATGGGATAGCACTACTTTATATAAACAACATTTCTCTCGGACTTAGCAAAACTAACAAATTGCAACAGTAAATTGTGTAAGGCAACAAATGTCCGAATTGTCCTATGAGGGAGTGCGCGAGCACTTGAGATAAGTAATTCTTGTGGTCAAGAGAAAAGCACACAAACTCACATAATGTAATACTAACAAATAACGGTATTTATAGTTACGCTGCAACACAATGAAAAAGACGACAATGTGGATAATAAATAGTAAGGAGTCGCATCGCTATTCCGAGGTTGGGATTGGTTTGCTCAAATGGGTTAATTGAATAATTTTATTTGCGAAACGTGTAACGCAATGTTGGTTGCAGTATTGGAAATACGAAGGAAGGAAGATAAAGGACACGTAACCACAGACCGACTATGTGCTTTAATGCGCGTGGAAAGCTAAAAGTAACTATACACGAGTTTTTGTGCCACTTTGTCTTTTCAAGCGCACGATGCTGTATTCTCTGGAGCCATTACAATCTGTGTACGGCAACAACTCTTAAAGGCAGTATTACTGCGTCAAAAGAAACAAAAATTATTATAGATATATCGATTTAAGAGATTGGGGAATATTGAAAATACGAGGGTTGCTATTTATATTTCCGGTCTATTAATGGAAAAATTAGTATTGGTGGTTGAAAGCGATTTTATTATTGTCAATATTTCTCAAAATTTTATCCATAATGGCGAATAAACTTTAGCATTTGTTTGAACTAAATATCGAAGCACTTTGTCCAGTCATGTTTCCGGTACATTATTTTAAATTGTGTTTGATCAAGTTGACCATACAAAATGTTATTGATACTCATCATACTAATAACCAAGGTATGTGAGAGGAAGATCTTACTTAATTATTTCGCACACTCGCCACCATCGATATTTTTTGGCACAGCAACAGATTTTTGGCAACATTCCCGAAATTCGTCGGTGAACGGACAGCAACCACGAGAAAATTCATGATATCAGGTGAGGTGTTTAAGCATTATTCTTACTCGCCATATAAGGACTTCAGTTCATCGATGCATTCTTGGTTACAAATAATCGCACGAAATCACGTTCACGGCTTAGTTCCATTTTTTTGGCGTGATTTTTAAATCCACTGTTAACAACACTAAAACGTTCTGAGCGCGTTTATGGTGAAATATGTCAAGCTTTTCAATGGAAATTTCAGATGATGTCTGGCAATACTAGAAGTTCACAACGCCAAAAAAAGAAATAGCAACCCTCGTAATTATAAATTCTTGAGAAGAATATCTTTCAATAATAGAGGTCAATGGGATTTTCAATTTTTTTTCCTTTTTTTCTAGCGTGCCAGTATTTGCCAACATTTTCAAAACAAATATAATATTATTATGTATCATAATTACTGCAAGTCGGTTGAAATATAAAAGTTTTTTTTATAATAAAAAGTTTTTTTACATCTACTGCTACTATATACTTATACACCTTTTGCTTCGTACAGGGACCGGCAGTCGAAGTGTAATCAATTAAAAGGTCTATAAATTTAGTTTGGAAAATTACTTTTATTCAATTCAAAATAAAAAAACGTGTGAAAATAATACAAAATTAAGAATCAATTTACATTTGCGCGATATGACCACCTTTTGCCGTGACTATGGCCTTGCGACGGTCCAGAATCGAATCGCAAGCTGCCCGAATGTGACTTGCCGGTATTTTGGCCCACTCGCGGACAATGGTTTTACTTCACCGCTTCGAGACTGGTGAATCATTTAGTTCGGCCAAACTGGCCTAAAGAGAAAAATCCACCGGATTCGAGTCTGGTGAATTTCAGAGCCATTGTGTGGACGTTATGAAGTTCGCAACGTTGTTTTTTAGCCATTCTTGGTTCACTCGAGTTTTGTGGGACGGTGCCGAGTCCTGTTGAAATGCCCATGCCACCGAAATGTTTCGCGATGCTACCGGTACCATTGTAACGAGTAATTGTGCGATAAAGAAATACTTTATTTACTTTAAAGTGTTCACACGAACAATCGCGGGTTGTGATTTTCCAGCCCAATTTAATGCAATTAGACTATTGCATTTGAAATCCATTACTGATTTTCTTTTTTCGCGTTTACTCTCGGCAAAATATTTCCCCGCGCTTGTAAACAACAATATGCCATTTAGCCAGCTAACAGGCAGCTGATTCCTGTGGTCTGAAGTTGGTAACACTTCGAGTGCCGGACCCTGTAAATAGTGGAAGCTTCAAAGTTGGTGCGCTGTAGTATTCTTTTAGTATTCTCAGCAACGAAGGAGTTTATTGAGTCGCTGACTGTGGCCACCTGCAGATTTCTGTGTATATCGTTGTTCCGAACAAACCAAAGTTATTTAACGACATTTCATGGCACCTTATTTTGAAAGCGTTGTATCATGTCAACTTTACGTTTCGCTGTGTATCGCCACATCTGGACGCTATAGGTCCATACTGGTTAAGAACTTGATTGTAAATTAAAAGTTTGTTTTCGACACTCAGCTTTGAGTTTCTACCGATAAGCCAATTATGTTTATGAAGCTGTTTCAATTTTAAAATGCTCCTTCCATCTCAGTCTGGGGCCATGCCCAAGAACTTTGCGCTGCAAGCGTATGGAAGGTTACTGAAAATATGTGGACAGGCTGATAGATATTTTTGAAGTGAAAACTTCTTTAGAATCGTTGGGAGTGATTTGAGGAAAAGTGAAACGAAAAAGCGACCCCCTTGGCTACGAAGCGTTATATTATATGTTGATATAAACGTAGCGACAACTAAATAAAAATAACTTTTATTTTTTCTCGTGATTCGAACCAAGGATTTTGGATCCGAAGCTCACATTGCTAGTCGCTCGGCTACCGCACCATGTTGTCGTTGCTGGTCTAAAAGTTATTTAGTTACGAAGCGTTATATGAGATATTATATTAGATACTGAAAGTCAGTTTAAGTGAATCGGTATAAATATTTGGTACATTAATTTTTGTGAGAGTGTAATTCTCAAAAGGTTTATTAGGTTTATTATTTAAAATCTATTGACTAGGTAGTGTGGTTATCAGCTTAACATCTGATAGATCCTCCATCGGAGGACAACAAATGTTAAACTAATTTTTGGAAATGGGCGGAGTGTTTTAGAGGTTTGCTCCTCCTCTGCCAGGGGTTGACCCGGTATTGCAGTACCGGCGGTATTTCGGCCTTGAATAAATACAAGAAAAAATATATTAATATATTTAGCTTTGGTGGGAAGGGCCATAAATTTTTATATGAATACATGTAGACGAAAATGGAATTTTTTTCTTTTTTTGAAATTTGCATTGTAGGACATTTCTGATTATTTATTGAAAACAGTCTTTTGGTTTAGATACTGAAAGTCAGTTTAAGTGAATCGGTATAAATATTTCGTACATTAATTTTTGTGAGAGTGTAATTCTCAAAAGGTTTATTAGGTTTATTATTTAAAATCTATTGACTAGGTAGTGTGGTTATCAGCTTAACATCTGATAGATCCTCCATCGGAGGACAACAAATGTTAAACTAATTTTTGGAAATGGGCGGAGTGTTATAGGGGCTTGCTGCCCACCTCTGCCACGGGTTGGCCCGGCATTGCAGTACCGCCGGGATTTCAGCCTTGAATAAATACAAGAAAAAATATACTAATACATTTAGCTTTGGTGGGAAGAAACATAAATTTTTATATGAATACAAGTAGACGAAAATGGAAGAAATTTGTAAGTCTGTTTCTTCGGTCCGTTTGGGTATTTTTTTTGACAACATCGAAACCAAAGCATTTGTATCATATTTTATCTATCATAAGCCACTCGTATCATTTGTTGAAATTGAAAACATTGAGGATGAATAATGATAAAATGAAGAAAATAAAATATGAACTTTATAGCAATATTATAATGAACCTATAATTATCCGCTCCTAATGCTGCTTTCGTCTTATCCTCTCTCAGTTTGTTTTACGGAAGGTTTCACTTCTATCAAGTCTAACTGTTAGACTGGTATTTTTTTTGTTTGTAAAGCTTACGTGTACTGTTTGTTTCGTTTTGTTGTATGCTCCACATTGTAGTCATTTGCATTATTTTATCAATCGATGCTTGTAGTTTTTCAGTTGGTACCAACGCGTCTCGTCCGCAAATGTTGCGATTTTGCTGGATTCAGAAACAAGAATATCAGAAGCGCATTTTTTTTTTCTTCAATTTGATTCTTTACATTTGATCGTGACTGTCCATGCTTTATCCGAAAATACTGATCGTTGATATATACTGCTAATTGATCTGTAAACTGCATCGGAAGTATTGTTTTAACCGGGCACACCTCAGCCAGGCCACATAGCGGCCACACCGGGGTAACTCATTACCCCACGCTGAAACATTCGGTTCTACAGAATAGTTCGATGTTTTAAGACTTATAAACTGTTGTGATATATTTTTTTTATATTCCTTTAACATTTCTTACTAATTACCGAATAAACAAATGGATTTCCAGAAGGTAGTTATGAATGTGAAAATTTAGCAGAAATGGCTTTTTAACACACTTTTATTAGGTCGGGTTGTATGTATGTTTGTATGTAACGGATTCTTTGAGCTTAATTTTCACTGGCTTCTAAAAATCTGATCGACTTGAAATTTTGCATACCTATCAAGGACCGATGACAATGCAATAATTTGATAAAAGTTTTCCATTATCTTTATTAGGATTGCCAGGATTAATATTTTCTTTTTCAATCATCAATTTTTAAATTATTAGACCTGTTATTCCACTTTTCTTGAGCCTGGGGTAACTATTTACCCCGAGTGGCCGGTAAGGGTTAAATTTGTACTAATAGCTTAGTCTCTTGTGCCAAACTTTGTCGAACGCGTGTGGGACATCAAGGAAAATGGCGGAGCAGTGGAATTTTTTCTTCAGAGCTTCTTCTATTTATGGACTACTCTATGCACTTGTAGACTATTTATGGACTACTCTTCCGCCGTAGGCTGATTTTCTCCAGACCTAAATTGGTGAGTAAGTATGCCTTCTTTTAGCGCGATAATTTCTTTTAATCACTAGGGAAATAGCTTTCCGCTTTGGAAACGTAAAAGTGAAAAAATTAAGTTATTTCCTTTTTCAAATTAAATTAATTTTCTTTCGATTCGCATAAACTTCAAAAGAATGAATTGACGTAGTGGAACAAAATCTTCTGTGTGTTCCAAATAAAGATGAACAATTAAAATGACGCACAAATTTGGATTCCCTACTGGTTAGTGGGTGCCATTTTCAATACTTTTTAACCAACCTTTCTGTAGTCTAAAAGATTTTCAAGTCTAAGAATTTTTATCAAGAAAATATTTTTGATTGCTTTAATGTATCTTGGAAGGTCTTGTCATATAACTTCGCTAACTTTCATCTGCTTTTAGCAATTATAAATGTGATGCGAAACTGGAGTTGTTACTTAAGACTTAATTTCTGAATGGTCGAGAAAGCGGTAGTTGAAATTTAACGTAATCATCTTCGGAATGGCTCAAAGGGGTGGCTCAAATATAAATATTAGCCAATTTACACCATGATTTTTCATGCTGCGCTGAAAGTCGTATGTGTCGCGCTTGGTGGCAAAAAGTGTAGCGTAGTCAACGGGGTAGGCATGCACGCACCGTTAGCGAAATCGAGGAGTTTTTTGACATCTTCCTTCAGCTTTCGTCGTATCCACATTTTCGTATTTTTATTCAAGTGCTCTTTCAGTTGCACGAAACAGACCTTGCATTTCATATAATATTTTAAAAACTATCTGTTGTAAATATTTACTAGCATCTATCGAAAGCAGATAAGCATCTGTATTGCATGAATCATCACAAGCTGAATAATGAAAAAAGTAGCAAGAAATTACAGACCCAAACATAAGTACTTATGCTTATACCAATACATGTATACTTTTTATTTGCATATACTTAAATATTTACATATTTATGTTTTTAAATTTAAATACATTTAAATTTACATTTTGAATTTTGCTGAATTTTTCTCCCACTCTGCTTCTTGCAAGCCCTTTTTGCTAAATTTTTCAATAACCCAGCAATTTGTTATCCTCGCTTTGGCATATTGCATGTGCCATGGCAATTTTTCTACTTGCATGTATTCATTAATCTCCCTCTATAGTGCTTAGTAATTTATGTATGCATGTGTCAGCTTTTACCGGCTTAAGTGAAAGGATCAATGAAAACATGGCTAGAATAAATATAGGTACACACCAGCAGCAGCAAATTTGCGTAAATTCATAAACTTAGACACATATGCAAACATTTTCTTGCAGCAGGACGCACCCTTTGCACATATTCACACACACATACTCGTATAAAGGGTGGTTATAAATATATGCTTTTACATATAACACGACTTAAGCGTGATTTTGCTGTCACGTGTTTCTTGTCCTTTAAAACGTTTGACGATTACGATGAATGTTATGTGGAATTTGCAGGGCACCTATATTTTATATACCTATAATACTACAAGCTAAAATAAATATTGTGTTAGACTAAGTGTTGCATGGCAAAGGAGGCATTTATTTTGGGGATAAAATTTAAAAATCTAAATAGCAAACATCTGATGGAAACTCGTACCTATGGTAGAATTTCACGAGCATCATTTTTATGTGGAACATTTCAACCTTCAAGCTTTTTGTTTTACATATTTTTGCCTACCAAAATACGGATTTAAGAAGTTACTGAATATTTTTAACTGTAAATAGTCTGTAAGGGAATTTTTTTATATTTTCTAGTTTATAACCAAAATGGATAAGGATGAAAAAACAGCGAAGTAAAATAATAAATAGGAATGGGAGGACTATAATGCTCTATGAAAGTGTTTGCAAGAAAATACCAGTCCTGGTTACTAAAGACGGAAAGGCTGTTAGTACAGTTAGTAACAGAAGTAAGTATACACCGGACACGTTTTCAATTTTCCCCCAATCGATTCCTTCAAACAACCTAAGTTATAACAAAATTGTATTTTATTTACATGGATGAAATACAAAAATCATATTTAATCCAAATAATGACAAAATTTTAAAAAGCAACAAAATTATAGCTTTTTATATTAAACTTGATAAAACTTCATGTCTCAAAAGTAAGTATACAGTTCATCATATTATTAATTTGCGAAATCAAAAACATAATTGAAATCAAATCCTAGTATTTGGTAGGTTAACTATTAGACTTTACAATCGCTTTAAGTCGTGATGGCATTGATTTCACCAAGTTTTCAGTTACAGCTGGTGGTATTTTATTCCATTCCTCTTGAATCACGTTTCTCAGTTGTTCCTTATTACTGATCGGATGTTTATGTATTTGCCGCTTTAAATGTTCCCATTAATATTCGATTGAGTTAGTATCCGGGGACTGTGGCGATGTTATCAGCTGTTTGCGCACATTGTATAACAGCCACTCTCGTACAAAGTTGGATATGTACTTGGGGTCATTATCCTGCTGGAAGATAAACGTTCCTCCAAGGCCTAATTTCGTAGCGCTTTCTTTTAAATTATTTTTCAAAATATTTAAATAACCATATCGGTCCATAATATTTTCGATAAATACCAAGTTTCCAACCCTGTTTGCAGCCATACATCCCCAAACTATCACAGAGCCCCCACATGCTTCATAGTGCCGGTCATATTGTTTGGATCCAATTCAGTGTTGACTTTTCTTCAAACTTTTTCACGGCCATCAGATCCCCAGACTCTTAACTTACACTCATCAGAAAATATGACTTGGTTCCAAAACGTTTTGTCATATTTTTCATGATCTTTGGCGAATGAAATCCATTTACTCCGATTGGCACTACTCACGAAGGGCTTTTTTCTAACATTGCGCCCATGATTACCAGAACTATGCAAAACCCGGCGAATAGTTTGGGTGCTAAATTGTTTTCCAGGCTCATTTTCAACTTCAGATTTCAATTTGGGGGCACTTATTTTGGGGTTTGTCCTGACGTACGACTAAGCTTTTTCTCTGTGACTTAAGAGCAGCGGACGCCCACAACGCTCAATATTAGTGGTGCTTCCGGCCATTTTATATTTATTCACAATCTTTTGAACTGTAACAAAACCCCTATCTATCAAACGACCGATTTCTCACAATGATTTATGTTCCTTGTGATAATTTATAATCAGTTTTTTTAAATCATCAGAAAGCTCTTTTCCTCTTGGTGCCATTACCAAAAATGTCGCAAATATTAATACAAAACGTACTCCCCTAAATTTGTATACTTTTTTAATCAATACGTAAAAGTAAATGGTATGCTAACTGAACAATAGTTTGCTGTATACTAACTTTTCTGACATAAATTTCGCTGGCATCAAAGACAAAGCAAAGCGCGGATAACGGTACCTAAAATTTACAGCTAAATTAATTACGATTTGTAAAATATTACATATTAAGGAAAGCGTTAGCGTCAAACAATTCCATAAATCAGGCTCCTGTATACTTATTTATGTTACTAACTGTATATGCGATTACTTGTAATTGACAGAAATGCTCGCGTACCCATAAATAATGTCTTTAGTCATGAAACACCGAATGATAGAAAAAGTATATTCTCCTAGCGATCGCCCTTTGGCAGGCAATGGCAAACCTCCGCTATTTTCTTGGTATATGGCTGTAGTGATCGATTTCTCGTAAAGCATCGATCAAACAATTTAAAGTTTATGCTCGTTGGCAGGGTTGTTTGTTTTTTCCATTCAGTTGTGAATTACAGGGTATTAACAATGGAAGTCAGCAAAGAGACAATGCGGTACATTTTACAGTTTTTATTTGATAAAGGCGAAAATGCAAGCCAAGCCGCTGAAATTGTGTATGGTGTTTTTGGTGGCGATACTGTAACAACTAATTACGTGCAATTTCGGTTCGACGATTCAATTCAGGCATTTTTAATGTTAAAGAAAATGTCGATAAAATCACAAAAAGAATCGAAGTTGACCAGTATGATAGTAGTCGTAGCATCGCCCAGGAGATAAAGATCGACCATAAAACTGTGCATAAATAATGGTTTTTAAAATGCCATTAGTTTTGTTATAGTCTTATGATGTGTCACTTAAAATTTCAATGCAATGTCAATAGAAATTCCGCCAGCAGCTCAGGAAATTCGTTACTCAATACTTTACGGCTTTCGACCTCCACTCAAGCGTGAAAATTTCAATGATTTCCTTGCATATAAAATGGACACTCAATCTCTTAAGACTATTTGTAAGTGGCATCAAAGATTCCAGACGGGACCTCGACCGACGAAATAAATGTGGCTCTGGTGAAGCGAAAAATTGACGGAGACACACGAATGACACAGAAAATGAGATGGAGTAGTTGGGTTTGAATGCTATGGCGAATATTGCACAATGATGATCATCTGCTCGATGGATTCAATGGATTCAAATGGAGGTACCTACAGTTTTAAGCCGACTTCGAACGGCAGATGATTTTTTTATGAGGAGCTTTCTCATGGCAGAAATACACTCGGAGGTTTGCCATTGTCTGACGAGGAGAGACAGCTATTAGAAAACACTTCTTCATTCATGCAATCATTTTGGTGTTTCATACACGGAATGGATATGTAGTGGTGTTAGAAGCGAGTTATATGTAAAAAGTGTAATAATAAACAAAAATATCTATAACCTTTACATTAAAGTGCCTTTTAAAACAAAGTTTAAACCCAGTTAAAAAAATGGAATCGAGGTCATCATCGCTAATTCCTTTTGTCTCGAATGGAATATAGAGCCTCTGAGATTTCAATTGTAGAACTAATTCCATATAAACACAAATTCTGCACCGCCAAGTCCGACGTCCATCGTTACAAGCCTAAAAAGATCTGGTGAGCTCCACGAGTAAGATGCTCGCTTTGAGATAGACACTGCGAACTTCGGGAGGCTTTAAATTGCATATTCCAAAGTAGTCATCCCCCTTGAAGCTTCCCCTCTCGTTAGTCCTGATCATGTCTCCCACACGGATTGAGTACCTCGTCTTCAGATAACCATCAGGTTACCAGAGTCTACCTACCACGTGAAGGTGAGAGTAAGAATTGAAGTTACAGAATGCGGATGGCCGCTTCCTCAGATTTCTAAAGCCTCTTTACACTCCAGTTTGAGGAAGTGACGAGGACTTACGAGCAATTCCGAGTCGCTGCGACAAAATTTAAAACTTTATTAGGACCCTAAATATTTCTTTAGGACGCTAAAATAAAATTAAAAAAAAATTTGTATGGGGACTGCCTCTTAATTAAACAAAGTTTAAAATGTAATTTTTACAAAACCAGCCACAAACAAAGATAATTAATAATGGTGCTGCATTTAAATTCTTTCTTCCTTAAAACAAAATTAAACATCAGTCGTTATTGACTCCCATAAAATCGTTATTGATTTATTTATTTATTTACTTAATATAATCTATCAGGCTTGACCCTCACAGACTCAAATATAAGCTGCTCCAATTAAATACTACATACACAGTCGCTCTAATAAAGCGGGACCGCCATACTCAAACTTAGAGTTCCGTTATAAGACAATTTTAAATGCTACTATTTTCTGTTAGAATGGCTTTTAAATCCTTCAAGTACACTCAAGGATAAGTTTAGAGATTTGGCTTTTGAGTATTTTTTCCCCTCAAACAAATTTAAAGTTAAAATGTCTACCAGTTGCTGAAACCTTCCTCCATTGTTTTCAGCCCATATGATTATAATCTATTAAGTTCAAAATTTCAAAATTGCTTATGATTTTTTACCTTCCACTGTATAGCCTTTTGAAGCTTCAAAACTGCATCAAAAAAATTCCGATGTGGTAAAAAAAGGAAACCGAGACACCCTATGATCTGAAAGTACCGGGAATTTAAAACAAAACAGAGTTAAATATCAGGCAAAGAACGATGCACAAAATCGGTCAAAATTGGCCCGACTGGGGATTGTAAAAGATCATCATTTTCTGACAGCTTTGACCTCGCTGAATCGAAAAATGACACTTAGAATGTTGTAAACCCTGGGGAAAGTGTTGAAAAACCACCCTCATCCCTTAATCTCAAAATATGAATATAAACTGTAAAACATTTTAATACAAAAATAGGACGAGTTTTATTCTCATATATTATTTAATTTTATAAGCAATTATAAGTAAAAAGATGTAAAATCAGATACACCCTTATCAGTTTTAAAAAACCACCCCTTTGCACCCTTACATTGAGTGAAGTAATTATCTATTGTTTTAATCATTTTTTTCATCCCAAGATTATTGTCATTAATAATATTTTTTCTCTCAAGCGAGCTGATAATTACCCCATAGAATTTTAATACCCCCTGGTATTTTTGAAACCACCCCTATTATATCCTCCTTACAAAATACAATCAAAAGTGTTCAAAAAGCCGAAAGTTGTTTCTTTTTCTAATTCTTATAATCTTTGTCCTATATGAATGTTAAAAAGACTCTAGTAAACTTCAAAAACCCCACACTAAAAAAACTCACCCCCTTTACACCCCTTATATAAAAATAAATCATTAAAATTCCCAAAAAAGCGTAAGAAATCTATTCTTTTTTGCTTTCGTTACTTGCTTCTTGACCTTATTTCAAAAACATTCTAATCAATTTAAGGAGCACCTGATGGCCTAAAAAACAACCTTTTTTACATCCCTTAAAAAATAAGTAATAGTCAAAACTTATATACTGATAAAAAAATAGTGTTAATATTGTCAATTTTTTTAGCAAAACCACTTGGTAAAAATAAACAAGAATCTGTTAGCCCCTTGTCATATTACAAAACTACCTCTATCATTTGCTTAAAAACACTAATAAGGTTCAATCCTTTTTCTATAGTACCCATCCCTTTTGCAATAAGAATAATAATTAAATCATTAAAGTTCACCAAAAGCAAGAGGATCCTATCACATCAGAGAACGAATTTTCTTTTCACCCCTTATAATAAAAAAATTAGTTTTTTACAAAAAATATGTTTTCAAATAACTCAATGAATTTATCAAAAAACTATATTTGCCGGCAACTACCCTCGCAGAATAAATTAAATAAATGTTGCTTTATGTCCCTAAAAACCGAGTATTTAAAACCCTTTAACGCTTGACTTTTTTAAAATTAAATTAGGTTAATTAAATCATGCCTTGCAGTTGTTAAGGTTGATAATTATATATCCGACGTCAATTTGTTTTGACTATTACTTATTTTTTAAGGGATGTAAAAAAGGTTGTTTTTTAAGCCATCAAGTGCTACTTAAATTGATTAGAATGTTTTTGAAATAAGGTCAAGAAGCAAGTAACGAAAGCAAAAAAGAATAGATTTCTTACGCTTTTTTGGGAATTTTAATGATTTATTTTTATATAAGGGGTGTAAAGGGGGTGAGTTTTTTTAGTGTGGGGTTTTTGAAGTTTACTAGAGTCTTTTTAACATTCATATAGGACAAAGATTATAAGAATTAGAAAAAGAAACAACTTTCGGCTTTTTGAACACTTTTGATTGTATTTTGCAAGGAGGATATAATAGGGGTGGTTTCAAAAATACCAGGGGGTATTAAAATTCTATGGGGTAATTATCAGCTCGCTTGAGAGAAAAAATATTATTAATGACAATAATCTTGGGATGAAAAAAATGATTAAAACAATAGATAATTACTTCACTCAATGTAAGGGTGCAAAGGGGTGGTTTTTTAAAACTGATAAGGGTGTATCTGATTTTACATCTTTTTACTTATAATTGCTTATAAAATTAAATAATATATGAGAATAAAACTCGTCCTATTTTTGTATTAAAATGTTTTACAGTTTATATTCATATTTTGAGATTAAGGGATGAGGGTGGTTTTTCAACACTTTCCCCAGGGTTTACAACATTCTAAGTGTCATTTTTCGATTCAGCGAGGTCAAAGCTGTCAGAAAATGATGATCTTTTACAATCCCCAGTCGGGCCAATTTTGACCGATTTTGTGCATCGTTCTTTATTTTATCTCCTTCAAAATATAACCCGTCTGAAGCAACAC
>JAYXIM010052017.1:0-16361 GCA_037575425.1 Anastrepha fraterculus | reverse complement strand
CTGTAACTCACAACTGATTACAACAAGCAAAAACAGCTAAACATTTTTTTTTGTGTGAAATGTCACCTTGTCATTGGCCGATATTAAAAGTTAGCGAGGTATGCAATAATATCATTAAACTTCGGGTGGTCCTTCAAAATAATCAGACGCACACCGTGCTTTAGAAGTGAACTGTAAGAGTGAATTGGAGGAGATACCAGCTTTAATGAAATTGATTATCCTTTAAAGACAGCCAAACGCAGCCTACAGAGTCGTGACCATTGTAACAGCGACTCATTTAGCTCTACAACTCAATTTTAGAGAACAGCATTATACCTTAAAGCTTCAAAACAGCCGTGGATATTAAAATCACAGAAAAACTTTTCAGAAGTATATAGCTATCGGCCTATCCCCCTAATACCGTGCATTATCAAGTTAGTGGAAACAATCATATCCAAAAGATGAATTTGGCTTTTAACGATCGAAAAACACCATGATTCCATTTCAGGTTGCATTCAAGAACGAGACCTACGTTCAGACCAACCATTATCTAAAATTTCTTCTAAAAAAAACACCATTACTATCTTATTCTTGCTATTGATTTCACCTCAGCTTTTGACAAAATTGGTTTTACATAGCTTTGAAAGAACTTCATGGAGGGTTGGTGCGGCAAAAAATATTTAATACAATAAAGTCCTTTCTCAGCAACTAAAAAAATTCGATGCAAGTTAAACAATTGTCTCTCGTCTACCTTTTCCCTTTTCATCGAAATCCCTCAATGATCCCCTATTACTGTATCACTACTTTGTGTTTGCTTGCGTCAGCGCAATTACCTGTATGAGTCTATAAAAAAACATGAAGCATTGTCTAAAGGCTGATGAGTTATTCTTAGAATGTAGTAATAAAAGAAATTCGGAACCGTGAAATCGTTTGAAAAAGCTATACAGACTTGCCAACTCTTTACTTAATATACTAAACTAAATAAATCACATAAGGTAAAATCGATTATGATCTACAGATATATGGTAAATCAGCAAATCAGCACTATGTGAAGTAAAAGATCTAGCGAACATTTTAAATTAAGATTCATTGATGAGAAGACTTTTCTTGGAAAAGAAAACACAAGTAATGAAGTAATAATACCAAAATTGTTTTTAAATATAATTAACCTTCTAAAGCAAAGAGGGTGGAACCTTTTCTTGGTACCAAACCGAATAATTGAATTCCATTCGCTACTACAAATGACACTTGACAAACCATATCTGGTACCACAGTACGCAAAAATCTCTGAAGCTGAATTACAGGACATCACTTCGGCCTTAATTCTAGCAGAAAGTGGAAACAAAAAAGCTATTATAAGTACTGTCTGTCAGTCTTCAAACTGAGCTACTCCAAACATTAAATTTGGAACAGGCTCTTTATACTATCTGAAAAATTATGACCAAACTCAAAGTTAATGTGAATTCTAGTCACTCAGTTATACTTGGTAATCACCATGCTGAGATAGCGCTCTTTACTCTACAACCCATTAAGGAATACAATACAACGCTTTGAAGCCTCACCTGCGTCTGAGCTAGCAACATCTTCATGAATAAAAAAGTGAATCTTTGTGGCATCGCAGTAACAATACCAGGGTCAGAAGAATTCAGAAGTGTGGCCAACATCAGATCGTTAACCGGCTCTTAGCGATTTTGAAGACAACGATGCCAAAAATTATACCTACAAACATGATTGCGCCCATCAGAGAGTGCGTGATGTCACATTGGTGCAGTTGCATGTGAGAGATGTGAAAATGGGAGCAAGAATGCAATAAGAAGCAGAAATAACACACACAACACACGAATACATGGCACAATGCGACGTCACACACACAGCGATTCTATCAAATTCGCTGAGAGCAAAGTATCGGTACCACGATCGACGACCTTATTATTCTCTTCGTCATGTGTTTGCGAAAAAACTGAGATTGCGTTGGTGGTATAAGAAAAAATTAACGCGGCCATTGCTCAAATTTCTATGACGTGGCAGGCGAAGTTATCATCTTTGTTGCATTCGCTTAATCTATGGGGTTTCTTTATTGTCTTAAGTATAACGCTCCCTCTTTCTCTCTCTCTCTCTTAAGAATTACACAGTCCTGCGAGGGTGAGTTTCTAGAATGGCTGTACTTGTTTCTTGTAGTTTTTTATGCGCTGAAAACGAATCTGACCTTCAAAATGCTCCATCACGTCAGGATTTTTGGTAAATGAAGCCTAAAAGGTAAAAAAATGGCCATTTTAGCCATTTTTGATAATTTTTTTTGGGATAGAAAATTTTTTTTTTCAATTTTCGACGAAAAGGTTGCATAGTACAACTCTTTAGCTTTAAAACGTTGGGTATAACGTCTATTGGCGTAACTGAAACTGTTAATTTCAAAATGTCATAACTTTTTTTCAAAAAATCGTACAATAATTTTAAAAAATGGGTTTTAAAGCTAAAGAGTTGTACTATGCGACCTTTTCGTCGAAAATTGAAAAAAAAATATTTCTATCCCAAAAAAATTATCAAAAATGGCTAAAATGGCCATTTTTTGACCTTTTAGGCTTCATTTACCAAAAATCCTGACGTGATGGAGCATTTTGAAGGTCAGATTCGTTTTCAGCGCATAAAAAACTACAAGAAACAAGTACAGCCATTCTAGAAACTGAAAAAAGTTAAATTTCGCAGGCCTGTGTTATTAGATATGAACATGAACTAAATATTGAAAAACTAATTAATAATTTGAAAATTAATATAACTCATTTCCATTATTTAATTTATTGCATTAATAAAATATGTACGCGCAGAAATAAAAAATAATAATTTAATAAACTTTAAAACGAATTCTTTAATATAAATAATTTTAAGCATTTATATTTGATTAATTAAAAATCAGTTTTCGTGTATTGCGAAATTAGAAGATTAATACATTTCAATTTAACTTTTTGGTTTCTTTTTAATTAAAACCTTAATTAAAAGTCTAACTAAGAAATCTAAGTGAATTAAACTATATTAAAAGGTAAGTTTTTCAATATAAACTCTAATTTCACATTATTATCATCATTTGCTTTATCTTATAATTTGCAACTAAAATGCATTGCCAACACTGCTTGCATCAGACGTATGAGCGAGTTGTTCTTTTCCTTCTCCCATTGTTTGGCAAACTTGAATTGTGTGAGTTTTGGGCAGCACTAATTTAGTTATACGGTTGGGTGTATAAAAATCATATTTCAATTAAAAACTCATAAATATGCAGGGGATTCGCATGTTTATGTTTGAATGTATGTACTTGCACTCGTATTATATATGTATATATATATATATATGTTTGTGTGCGTGTCAATTTGCAACAATGTGGCAGACATTACAGTTCATTTATAAATTAGTGTCTGCAATAATATTGTATTTTCAGGGCAATCACATAAATCAAGTAAACATTCACCAGTACTTAACTACCAGCATTTCGCATGATGACTTATTTTAAGCGCACATACATACATACATACATACTTTACTTTCTCTCCTTTACGATATTGCCCAAACCGACTATCGGGGTGACACATTTGCTTTTGCAAACAATTCACCTTAAGCAGCTTTTCTTGGCGGTGTCGACACTATCATAACTCATAAACGACCTAAATCATCTAAATTTCATCTTCTTCCCAAATAAACTTTCCATAATTTATGCACATCTTCTACTTTACCTTTGCCGGTTTCGGTTGGCTGTGCCACATTTGAATTAATTAGTTCTGTGAATCAGATTTGTGGAAATTAATTGTTTGTTATTGGTGTGCGTGTGCATCAGTTTCATTTTAGC
The DNA here is from genome assembly GCA_037575425.1 of Anastrepha fraterculus. Taxonomy (NCBI): domain Eukaryota; kingdom Metazoa; phylum Arthropoda; class Insecta; order Diptera; family Tephritidae; genus Anastrepha; species Anastrepha fraterculus. Next base: position 12,550 of record JAYXIM010052017.1, on the reverse strand, counting down.
TTTATATAATAATTGATTTGTGGAATAGCATCAAGACTCACACCACAAATTGCTGGAGGAGCTCGACCAAAAACTCAAAAAAACGAATATATTTAAATACTTATACAGTATTTCTCGCTTAGAAGCATTTCCTGTTTATACGCATTGAAAAGCTGAAGGACATTTCAGACACACAACTGAGGGAAACCATCGTTCGGTAGAAAATTCTGAAATTAAAAAAAAAATGGAAATCAGGATGAAAAACTAATAAATTTAAAAAAATGCATTAAGCAAAACATTTCTGAAATAGATGCAGATATTAATAAAAGTCTTCCATTCATGATGAATTAAAGAGCGAACAAGAAATGAGGAGCCTATATTGCGCTGTTCGTATCCATATCCTTCATCAGTGAATCCGTTCGTTAACAAAAGGCGCTTCTATTCGCCACTTTTAGCTCTGCTCGCTTGAAGATTAAATTGCATGTGAAAGCAACAACAAAGTTATCGGGCAAGATTTGCCGTTAGCGAGTATGCTTATACCTCATAAAACTGGTATAACTCGATATTTTCAGTGCTGCCAACTCTCTTGAAAGAGAGTGTCATTAGAACGCGTTCATACAGGAGGATTTTAGTTTCTTCGATTATGCAAATTCTCTTTTTTGGCTGTTACCCGTCGTGTCCACACACCTTGCAATTGTTTAGTTTTTTCAGTGAACAACAAGTTGAGATGAACGAGAATACAAAAAGTGCTTCACGAGAATCATAAGTAACGAGTTGAAGCATCAAGTATTTCCCTGTATGAACGCGGTCTTACTAATGCTCATTAAGTTCTTCCAAACAAATGTAATTTTTGGCAGCTCTTCCAGCGCTGCCAGTATTTATACCAGTTGTTTCATTCATTCGCCACTCGCTAAAACAAGGTGAATTGAAGACGCCTAAAGAAATTGATAGAAAGTTGAACAATAAAATAATATGGCTTAATAGAGGTTTCCGTGTAACTCACCAATTTGGGCCGAAGCAAAAACATGCACGAATAATCATAGCTCACCAAAATGTAGAATGGTTATCGACTATGAAAAGTGAATGATTATAACGAATTAATGATTGCAGGTATCGATATAATTTTGTCTAATTTTGATAGGCCAAAATATAGTTCAAGCACTGATCTGGAGTCAGGCTTTCACTAAATTTTAATGTCAAAAAATGACATAGAAAATATAGCTTTAAATAACCGCTAATACGAAATTTTAAGGATGCCATTTGGTCTAAAAATGTGCCTAGAATTCAACGGGCGATGGATAACTTATCGTACGATAAGTGGAATATGGCACGATTAATTAACCACGCTTAATTTAAGCGGATTAGGCGAATTTTCGATGGCAAAAATTATGAAACTCTTAAAGAGAAAACAAGAAATGAAGTTAAAGACAAGACAAGACAGGACAACTAATACCCGTATTTTTTGCCTGCGGTCTATCTTTTACTAAAGAAACTATCCAATAAGAAAATCAGCTGTTCACTAATCCGCGTAATAACCGCCTGTCTCACTATAATTTTAGACATAATTAGTCCCGATTAACGCCGCCGTCTGTCTAGGCTAGAACGAGGCTTTCAGGCATTGCGGGATATTACCGCGAATTTGTTGAGTATTATGCCGCTTAAGCCATTAACGGTACATGTTACTTATTAGCAGAAAATCGTAGGATTCTAAGAACTTGCTAAAAAAAACTAAATAAATATAATCGAAAACGGCATATCTGCGTTTAAAAAATTAAATATCATTAAAATTTGGAGTCGGAAAAGGAATTGACACAACCAGATTATTCAAAACTATTTGGGTTAATTACTATAGTAGTATATAAGATGTAGTACTTCCACAAGGGGGTAAACCAATTACCTTTATTTCTAAAACATTAAATACAACGGAAAGAATTTATGTAACCAATGAAAAAGGGGTAAATGTCACGATTTGAGCATTAAAAATTCTGCGATACTATCTAGAGGTATGTATATGGTGTAAGAAGTCTGGAAAGTCATACCGATCACCAAACTTTGGCGTTTGCGTTGTGATCCATAAAACAAACCCTGAAATGAAAAGATAGCTCGTGTTAATTGACGAATTTTCCCCAAAATGTATGTACCAATCTGGAAAAACTGGTATTGTAAAACTATGACTGCGGGGCCGACTTTATATTTTGCTATTTTCAACCCAAATTTATGCATATCATCTTTTGAATCCTTACTCACATAAATATGTACCTGAGAGAAGGTACATACCTATGTCACAAAAGCCAAAACCAAATTTTACAAGCCTTTGTGTAATCCAAATATTTCGATTTCTGTGGAAAAAACGTATACTTACATATGTACATAACTGGCGCTTACACCCTTTTTGGGTGTTTGGCTGATCTCCTCCTTCTATTTGCGGTGTGTCTTGATGTTGCTCCACAAATGGAGACGCCTACAGTTTTAAGCTGACGCCGAACGGCTTATATTTTTTATGAGGAGCTTTCTCATGGCTGAATTTCTGAAACAGTAAAGTTAATAAAAGAAATAAAAGAAAAAATTAACAAAGAAAGTTTTCAGACTTATATGAGCCTTGAGAAGAGAAAGTTTATAGAAAACGCTAATGAAATTCCCTGCTCTATTTAGCAGTGAGTTTTAACAACGTGGGAAGGACGCTAGAAAGGAAATCATTTGTGTTGAGTGTGTAGAAGTCAATTGACCTGGCCCATAATTGGCTTAAACCTAAAATTATATATATAAATAAAAATGATTTTTTTAGTAAGAATATGGTATGTATATAATTTTCTTTAACGCTGGTTGGTGTGTGGGGCCATCTGGTTTCAGTAATCAATTTACTATAAAAATATGGGGATTTAGCCCATGTGCCTCGCCGCAGAATTGTGTTATGTAGATTGTTTTTAGCTTCTTTGCTTCATAGCTAGATTTCAAAATACATGGATATATATAATGTTATATTTATTATTAAATATTATATAAATGACTAGTTGTTGTAAATAGTTTTTAAGTATTTAAATATTTAATCCTATAATTATCTAGGAACCATAATTTATTATCTTAGACCTTATCTTTATGGCAGACCTAACAGAGATATGCGGGAACGCTAGTGGTTTTTAGATATTTAATCGCAGCAGCCTTTGAAAAGGTATATGTTTACAAATCGAGGTACGCGCAAGTGCTAAAAAGGGATGAGGGATTACCATTAAGAAACTAATATAAACTGGGTCATGCTGGCTAACTAATATACCTATTATATAAACAAGCTACTTCCATTTCTGGCAAAAAAAGTGATTTAACTATTGTAGCATTGTCCTTGCAGGGTGGGATCCTCTTTGAACTCAAACACTCTCACGGAATGAATAGCTTCCATGTACGAGAATGCCGATTGCTTGGTGTGAAGCGAAAAATATGGTTTGAAAACGTAAAAAAATACTTAAGTGGAAAAATTTAAAAAAAATACAGGCAACAAGTAGTAACAAATGTCCATCATGTTTCTTTTCAGAGCTTTGATAAGAAACTCTCAATTTATATAAGGTCCCTGGGCTGTTTACCACTAAAATCGTTATCTAAAGGGTGGTTAAATTTCAAGGGCCGATGTTGAATGTGAACCACACCTAAACGTCAACGACACCGTTGGACTTCTTTCTTTGGGGTTATTTGAAAGAAAAGGTGTACGTTGATAAGCCAGCAACAATTCAAGAGTTAAAGGATGGGATAGTTCGGCACATTAACTAAAAATATTGCATTTTATTCAAAATCAACACCGGCCCTTGAAACTTAACCAGCCTTTAGATAAGGAACTATTTGCATTTAGTGGTCTTTGGAGGTGTGCCGCCGAGGCCACTGCGGCCATTAAGCCGATATTTTGCTCCATACGTAATTGAGTCATACCAATATTATCAGAATAAAGAGAAATGACAATAATTTCCTAAAAAAATTGTATTTTATTCAAAATCAACACTGGCCCTTGAAACTTAACCACCCTTTATAAAGCAAGCCACCAATCTAATGGAAAAAGATGTGCGTTTTTCTCAAGAGCAACGTGTGGGGATTTAATCGCGGATCGAAATTGATTCTTCAATTACGAAAATGTAAAAATAAAAGCATATAGAAATTATAGACTTTGAACATTTATACTTCCGCTAATAATATTTAGTAGTAATGATTTAATATTGGTCCGGTCGGACGTAAATTTCATAGAGCTTTTGGTCCATTACCTTTAGTACTGCCGTCACCATCTCGCAGGGGCTTAAATTCGCTTTCAGGGTTTAGCAAATATTAGCTTTGGGAAAGGGAAATCCATTATTTTCTCGGTAGATGGTTGCAGTGATCGATATCTCGTAAAGTATCGATCAAACAATTCAAATTTTATGCTCGTTGTCAAGGTGATATTTCTCTCTAAAAAAATCGTTTGCGGTTTTTTGTTTGTTCAATTGTGAGTTAGAGGGTGTTAACAATGGAAGTCAACAAAGAGAAAATTCGATACATTTTACAGTTTTTCTTTGATAAAAGCGAAAATGCAAGCCAGGCCGTAGAAATGGTGAATGGTTTTTATGGTGCCGATGCTGTAACAGCTAATTACGTGCAATTTTGGTTTCGTCGGTTCCGTCCATGCACTTTTGATGTTAAAGAAATTAGAGAAATAACCGAAGTTGACCTGCATATTAGTAGTCGTAGCATCGCCCAGGAGCTAAATTTTTAAACTATTTGGGCAAAAAATGTACGCAAAAATAATAGCTTTCTTTTTCCTCAACCTAATATAAAAAACATAGAAAAATCAGACTTTGTGTTGATTTTGTTATTGATTACTCTCTTAACGATTTAAGGAAAAAAATCTAGACGAGTTATTGGTTACCGGAGAGGTTGCAACCCAAAGTTGAGAAGGTTGTTAGACCCACTTATACACCCAACGGCGCCTTGATATTGCTACGTCATGTTGTTGTTGATGGCTTGGCACAATAACCTTTGCGTGAAAGAAAACGGTAGCAAAATAATGAACACGAGTGCGAATGGTGCTCATGTATATGCAACAAAAATATTTATATTGTAAATGGAATCAAAGGGGCGGTGCTTTTGTAGCTCCGCATTCCAGTCTGCAATATAAATTATGCATTTTTCAGGTGGCAGTAGGGGTGGTGGCTCCTACTACGCTGCTTACACGCCAGCTATATTTATGAATCCGTAGTTATAGGTGTAGAATTGCTTTCCAGATTATATGCTCCAATTTCCAGATGACCTGCGCAAAAGTTCGCACCACCAATTTTAAGCTGTTCCATTGAAAATGTGGCTACTAATGTAAGGACTTTTCTTTACTTTAAAATGTTGATCGAATCGAGATGGTGGGTAGAATTTTGTCGTGCAGGCTGGTTTCCACCTTTATATTCCGCTTTGGTGAGCATTCACATATAAACATATACCTACATATTAATACAGATATATGTGAGCATAAATGCGCATCTGTGTGATTGGTGCATGCAAATTTTAAATATTGATATATTAGTTTTTTTTTCATCGTTATACTCGTACATAGTACGATATATATAAATATATACCACAACAGTGACCTTGCAAATTTAAAAACAGCAAGAAACATGGCATACCTGGTTGAAAATAAATACAGAGTTGGATATTGAAAAATTTTTCCAATAAGCACCTAAATTATTTACTCTAGGTTAAATTTAAATGTAATAAATGTCTTATATAAAATACAACATAAATAACACCTGGATCAAAAAGATCCCGGAATATATTTAGAAAATTCAAAATATAATTCAAACTCGTAAATTCAGTTCTATTTTTAAAACTATAACAGATCGAAAACACGTGCATAGGTAGATTTACTCAAGACGTCGTAACTTTTACAATGGCGATACAATTTTGGTAGTTACAGTACATGTTAATCATATATGTCGCAACTTAACAAAAACCAAAAATAAAAAAAACAGAACTCAAATCAGTTGACTTGGAGAGTCACTAGTTGTTCTGGGAATTTTTTGATCAAAGTGGTAACGGGTGGGCCATAGAACGTTTGCTTTTTGAACCACCTATTTTTTTGAGAATGGTAACACAAATGACATTGCAAATGTGTTCATAATTTACTTAAAGGTTTGACATTTACGAAATGGGACGCTATACGCTTGAACAAAATTGGGAAATATTGAAAACCTATTTCCAAAGTGGTGAGTCTTCTTTTTCTTTTCTGATGAAGCTCATTTTCACATCGGTGGCTACGTCAATAAGCAAAATTGTCGGATTTGGGGCTCAAAAAATCCACACGTTACTGTAGAGAAGCAAATGCATCCACAACGAGTCACTGTTTGGTGCGGTTTTTGGTCTGGCGGCATCATCGGACCATTTTTTTTTCGAAAATGAGAGAGGAGTCGCGGCTACAATAAATGGCCAGCGTTACCGTGACATGCCCAACGAGTTTTTGTTTTCAAAAATTGAAGAGGATGACATGGACGACTCGAACTTTTGGCTACCGTTTTTGTAAGCCGAATAATCAGCCGAAATTCCGATATCAATTGGCCGCCTCGGAGCTGTGATTTAAGCCCGTTGGACTATTTTTTGTGGGGAGCCGTTAAGGACAAGACGATTGATGCTTTTAAACACGAAATCGAAGTTGCCATTCCTGAAATTGGAGCCCAAACAATCGAAAATGTGCTCAAAAATTGGGTTGATCGAATGGCCTACTGTAAAGCCAGTCGTGGCAGTCATTTGGCCGATATTATTTTTTATTCATAAATGACAATGTTCAATCTTCAAAATAAAAAAAAATTTGAAAAAATATTGATTAGTTTTTTTATAGCCGATTCAAAAAGCAAATTTTACATGGCCCACCATATATATCAATCATCAAGAACTCGTTTGTTCAAATGAAATATATGTAGTGGACATCGAACCGCAAGCCACTTGGCTGTTGTGGCCGGAAATTTTCATATTCTTATGAAATTCTGAACATTACTTAGAAGTTTCACCAAGAATGCGACGCATTAAATAAGGATCGAATTCTTCCAATGCCATAAATATCTTAAGTAAAAAAATAGGTTACGCACAAGTAAATAAATAAGATTAGGGTTCAGAGACCAGTATTACTAGATTTCGCACGCTAAAATTTTTTAATAACTCCAAGCCAATACTTGTAGTATGAAAAAAGCACAACGATATACAAGGTTTGTTCAAAAATAAGGTGAATTTTCAAATTTCACGGGCTGCGCACTTCGACTTTCGATTCTGCGCAATATTTTTGGACCTTTGCACGTTGGCAACGGCGAATATCGCAGGCGATGGAACGATGAGCTGTATGAGCTTTACGACGACATAGACATAGCGCAGCGAATGGATACAAACGCTCCGGCTTTGAAAGTATTCGATGCGGTACCAGCTGGTGGTAGCAGAGGAAGAGGAAGGCCTCCTCTGCGTTGGAAAGATCAGGTGGAGAAAGACTTGGCTTCACTTGGTGTGTCCAACTGGCGCCGGTTAGCACGAGAAAGAAACGACTGGTGCGACTTTGTTAAACTCGGCCAAAATCGCGTAAGCGGTTATAGGCCAATTAAGAAGAAGAAGAAGTCAATAAGACAAATTAGAAGTCTAGTTACTTTATATTTTAGCCTTTTTCATAACTTTTACTAAAATGTAAAACAAATATTATATATAAAAATGAATATTTGTTTGCATTTGCGTATTTTAGAAACTGCCAAACCAATCATCGGATGGCAACGAAACTTCGCCAACTTATTGCTTGCAATCGCCGGAAGGATATAGGCATAGTAAAATTAATTTAAAGTAAAGGGGCGTGGTACCTCCCATACGAACCAATTTTTGAATAGCACATATTTCCGAATCATTCATGCTGGGTACTGAAATTCGGTGCAAGGACATGAAATATCACAAATATTGATTTCCACTTCCATTATTGATTTCTAATCGTTACGATACCAACTTTTAGAAAAGGCAAGGAAGATGATCCACATAATTATCACGGTATAACCCTGCTAAGCTCAGTTCAAACGCTTTTCACTAAGATTTTGTTGTCGCACCTCCGTCCTTACTTACAAGAACAAGAGGAGCAGCAAGGCTTTCGGCAAAACAGGTCCATAACAAATTATGGAGAAGTCAATTCGATAATCCTGCTTTTATGTGTTTTGTTGATCTTAAAGAAGCGTTTGATTGAGTCAAACTTGAGGATGTTCTGCAAAGAAAGAAAGGGGCCTCGATAAATCCTGCAAGGCATCAGCGATCCCAATACCACGTGCTCCACGAAAATAATGGTAAATGGTAAATATACAAAAGTATAAATTGCGCTACCGGAATATGGCAAGGTAACTGCTAAAGTAAACAACTTTTCAATCTTATTACAATACAATTAAAAAAAAATACAATAAGGAAGTTTCAACTGAAAACGCCAAATCTTTCGTAATATCAAAAGAACCTAAAAGATGCTAGCTGGATTTTGACCGCCATATGATAGAGCGAGTAATGCAATTTAAATATTTTTGTGTAGATGTGTCTACCAAACGAAATATAATAACAGAGGTGCGAGAGAGATGGGCAAACAGTGCACGGATATCAGGGTGCCTGCGAGAAATCGTGTAGAAAAACAAGTATATGAACATGGAAAATAAAACACGAATCTACAAAACAATTGTAAGGCCGATGTTGACTTATGGAGCAAAAGCTCGTGCAGAAAACATGAAAACGAAACAATGGCTGCCGACTACCGCAATGCATGCCCATAGGGCCATAGCTGGAAGAACTAGACTAGACCACATAAGAAACGAGGAGATAAGAACACAGACAGGGGTGACCGACATCGTAAAATTCATAAGAGGCAGAAGACGAGCATGTAATGAACATGTGACACGAGCCCCTAGCAATCGGTTGATAGAAATAGCTCGAGATGGGATACCAGAAGGAAGAAGACGAGCAGCAAGTCCACCAAAATGATGGGCAGAAATTTCGATATCTACCTGAACAGAAACTCAATCACAACAATGATATTTATGCATTATATTGTACAGGAATGTACAAAAATTTATGTGTAATATTTCTGAATATTAAAATGTATTTATGTATCAATGTATATATGTAAACTTTAATGTATAGGTAAATATGTATGTATGTATTATAATTTTTGTGTAAAAAAAACAGGCAAAGCTTATAATAAAATATAAAGAAGAAGAAGAAGAAGAAGTGTATCAAAGATATATTTTAACTAAGCAGCGAATTAAAAAAGAATTTTTCCTATTATTTGCAGAAAATTAAGCACCGGATGTGTAAAATATTGAATAGGCAGTAAATTTTTATTCTATTAAAAAAAATGTTTCAAAGTAGTTATGTAATTTGAAACATTTATAGTCAGTTTTATGTTGTCTACTATTATCGACATAAATTGGCCAAGCCTGATTTAGAGTGTATATATGTATATGAGCGCATACAAGTATGCTATACAGAGGCTCAGAACCATGAAAACTCTTTAAACAAAATTTCTCTAGCTTCTCTCTTCCCTTTCGCTTATAAATTGTTCGACTTTCCGCACGGATTACACTTAAAAATTTTTTCACTTATCAAAATTTTCCGCTTAATAATTCTCTAAAGCATTCACGTAAACGCATGAAACGCAGCCAATGTAAGAAGTGTACAAAATTATGGCCCTTGACAATTTTTCACACTTTCGGATTGAAGTTCAATCACCGGCACGTGCAGCACACAATTTTCAGACAAATGGTGGAGGAGGTTTACCAGTTAGTGGGAGTTGGTATTTCTACAAGCATAATATTTCGCAATAAATTGTATGAGTTTGAAGCGGAAAAAGCATAAAATTGAAGCCGTTACATATTTTACGCTTGGTTAGCGCATCGAATAACAAAAAACACGATATTCAAGTCGGATCTTTAACTTCTTTAATTTGATTAGCTTTATAGATATTTTGAATGAGTATAACAAAGTAGTATTTTATTTCTCGTAGCTTTGCTACTTGACGGCATTTCTCCTCTTGCTCTTCTAATGCAACTGAAACTTCCTTCTTTTTCTGCCATCTGTATAGCAGAACTGTATTACACACTCTTAATCATGGTGCCTGTATCCATTCGAACCACGTGCCCTAGTCTGCGAGGCAGATGCGGTATTTACTGTCGTTTGACAATAAAGTTCCGGCAGTTGGACAATAAATTCTAAGCAAATTAAGTTACGACGCATATTTTATTATCGACCATCACAATAGTCTCCCTCTCACTCCATAGAATGATTTCAACGTTGCTTTTACGATCGGTCATATATGATAGTTAACCCGTCCAGCACCGGGCTATAGCTTTCTTGAGCTTCTGTATGCCTCCATGAAGAGTTTTCTTGAGGTACGACTTCTTCTTGTGGAATAATAAAAAGTTGCAGGAGCGATATCGGGGATGTGGGTGGATACAGGAATGTTGAAAATTCTTTTTTAGCCAAAAACTTTTGCATTTCTTGCACAGTGGCTCCGACTCCGAACGGCAGATATTTTTTATGAGGAGTTTTTTCATGGCAGAAATACACTCGAAGGTTTGCCATTGCCTGCCGAGGGGCGACCGCTAATAGAAATAACTTTTTCTTAATTTTGATCTTTCACCGACGAAGCGACGTTCTCTCTCTGAATTCCGAATGGTAGTCACGCAACAACTCTTTCGGCCACGGCGGTCGCTGTTTATTAATGATTATTAATTTGACAAACAACACACGAATGCTTAAATGCTTACGTTTGAGATAAGCGTGCGCAGACGGTTGATATTCGTGTCGATAAGGGAGGTGACATTTGTGGAACAACATCAAGACGCACATCACAAATAGGAGGAGGGGCTCGGCCAAACATCCAAAAAGGGCGTAAGCGCTAATTATATATTAGGTGCGCGGTTCCCGCTGTTTGTCAATAGATGCCGCCAGCAGTGTGTGCTAGTCGATTCTAACATAACCTATACATCATAAACCAAGCTTAGACATGTGGTAAATAAACTGCTTCGACACATTAGTGATTTTGTTTTTGTATCATATACTTTTGGTTTTGTGAAAATGTCTGATTTTGTGCCGAATAATCGTCATTTGCCGAATAATCGTCTTTCTTTCGAAAATAACGGCGACTGAAGCGCATCGAGAGCTACAAAAATTTATGGAGATGCTGCTTTAAGTGAAACAACGTGTCGAGATTGATTTCGTTGCTTCAGAGACGGTGATTTTAATGTTGATGACCGTCCGCGAAGGAAGGTCAAAAATCTTCGAAGACGCTGAATTGGAGGCATTGCTCATTAAGGATCCGTGTCAAACGCAAGAAGAGTTTGCTTCAGTATTAAGAGTTACCCGCCTATCCGTTTCCAAGCGATTGAATGCTTTGGGAATTATTCAGAAACAGGGGACTTGGGTTCCTTATGAGTTAAAACCAAGGGATGTTGAACGTCGTTTCTTCGCCTGTGAACAACTGCTTCAGCGGCAGAAAAGGAATCGCATCGTAACGGGTGATGAAAAATGAAGAAAGGACCCGGTCATGCTTCTACGTCGTCGCCTCGGCCGAATATTCACGCTGCGCAGATTATGCTATGTATTTGGTGGGACCAAGTTGGTGTTATTTATTATGAACTGTTAAAACCAAGCGAAACCATCACTGGGGATCGGTATAGACTTCAATTGATGCGATTGATCGGACCACTGCGCGAGAAAACGTCGCAATACGCGGAGAGGCATGAAAAAGTGATTCTACACCATGACAACGCTCGCCCTTACGTTGCCAAACCCGTTAAAGCTTACCTGGAAACACTGAAATGAAATCCTACCCCACCCGCCATATTCTCCATATATTGCGCCGTCCGATTATCACCTGTTCCGATCGATAGCTTTTACCGCGACGGTATACGAGATCTACCAGAAAGATGGGAAAAAGTATGATAGTAGCCAGCGATGGGCATAACTTTCAATGATTCATTTTTAACCATTTTTTCAGAATCCAGTTGTATTTTCATCAAAAAACAGCGATAATTTTGTTGCACCCCTAATATATTATATATAATTATACATATATGTATAAGGGAGGTGACGGACTTATCTATCCATTTCGACACTCACGGTTTCGCCATATACTCAACTACGTGTACCACATGCATTTTTTGGAGAAGTTTGGAGAGTTTTGAAACTTTTCAAATGCTTGTATGGCATTGGTATACTTCTTTTATGATGCGGAATTCTCGCGGAAGATATAGCTTGTTGCTTTTATTGCGGCAATAATGTGAAGGAACTGCTTGTCACTGTTCAATAAAAGAGGCACCTTAGAATATCTCACCGGATTTTTTATAAAGTATGAATCCCTTTATTTTAGCACTAGTTTTACAACTTCTCACAGATATTAACATTTTTTGCAATAATGAAGCGTTTTCATTAGAAATTGTTACTAATAACCTAAACATTATGAGCAAATGAAGTATAACCAAATAAAAAAGTTCATTTCGTGTGTTTCGTAATTTTTTCATATTTTGTAGCTTTATAGGTATTGATTTTAGCTCTTTGTAACTGTTTTTCCAACACATGACTG
>JAYXIM010052016.1:0-16474 GCA_037575425.1 Anastrepha fraterculus | reverse complement strand
AGAAGTTCCTTGTGGAGATCATCGCAAGTCCTTGGAGATTCATCTAAAATCAATCGGACAGGAGAAATTAGTTTTATTAATAGATAATCTTGTGCCTGATCGAAGCTTTTTTCAAAATTAACAATATGGCGGCGTCAGGAAATTGTTTTCATATATTTTCGAGAAAAAAACCGACAATTGTTTAAAAAATCGGAATTTTTGAAAAAAAAGTTTCCTTTGATCAGGCACGAGTTTTTTATGTTTTTCAAAAGCAGTATACATTTTATTGAAAACTTCCAACCGGTATTTAAGCTACAGTTATTACCAGTTCAAAAAACATAGTTTTGAGAAAAACGCATTTAAAGTTTCGCTAACGAATCCGGAGCGACCGAGAGCCCTTTGTTAATTACTGAATAACTCGAAAAGTATTTGTAGGACTCACTTCAAATTTTCACACAAAAAATCCAATTTTTTGAAAATTCTACCCCCAACCGCTTAGGGAACCGGTGGTCAAGAACCGTAGAGTTAGAAACTCTATTCTTGTTACTTATAAGTTCAGCTTAAACAGGAGGGGGCATACTTGTATGGTATATTGAAAATTTCTATTTGCATAATAAAAATACGCACATCGTATCCCACTGTGGGCATGAACCTCCAAGTGATAGTAAAGGTGTTTTCTAATAGTGGTCGTCGCTCGGCAAACAATAGTAAACCTCCAGGTATATTTCAGCAATGAAAAAGATTCTCATAAGCTCACGTGAACTTAAAAATAAAAAAATCACCAGACTTTGATAATATCACTGCAGAGGTTCTAAAAAAGCTACTAACAAAGCTATAACTAGAGTAACAGACATAATTAATGCTGCCTGGAAAGTTGCGGTAGTCATAATGATACCTACACCAGGCAAACCGCCGCACGAATCAACGTCGTACAGGCCAATATCGTTACTACCGACGATTTCAAAAGTTTTTGAGAAAGTACTACTGGAACGCTTACAGATCTCTATTGAAAGATCGAATCTTATCGCGCAACACCAATTTGGCTTTTGCGCTCAACATTCCACCACTGAGCAAATTCATCGAATAACTAGTAAAATTGAAAAATCCTTTGAAAACCAACAAGTTTGCTCTGCTATATTTCTTGACGTAGCTAAGGCTTTTGACAAAGTTTGGCAGGCAGATCTAGTAAAAAAATTAAGAAGCATTCTTCCACCTGACTTCTGTGACATATAGAGTCATATGTACAAGACAGATTTTTTCAAGTAAAATATGAAAATGAATTTTCTGAACTAAAGCCAATCAAAGCAGGGGCTCCACAAGGCAGCATACTTGGACCTGTTCAATACTTACTCTACACATACGACATGCCATCACCTATAGATTCATTCATAGCCACATTTGCAGATGACACTGCAATCCTTACTGTTGACAACACAGAAATAAAATCAACACAGAAACGCTGTCGATGAACTAGCGGCTTGGACGACTAAATGGAAAATTGCGTTGAATAACTCAAAATCTACATATATTTACTTTACAACCAAAAAAATTACATGTCCCCCAATAAGCATATTCGGCAATCAAGTACCGTACTCAAATATAGCAAAATACCTCGGTATGACACTGGACGCGAAACTTAAATGGAAGGAGCACATCAAGATGAAAAAAGATGAACTAGTAATGAAATTGCGAAACCACCAATGGCTCCTGAGCAGAAACTCGCAACTGTCTGTTCACTGCAAGCTGACCATATACAATCAAATACTAAAGCCGGTCTGGATGTATGGTGCCCAACTATGTGGAAAGAAAAGCAATATAGAAGTCATATAGCGCTTCCAAAATGAAATACTCCGAACTATAGTAAATGCCCCATGGTACATAGGAAACAGTGACGTTCATCGTGACTTAAAAGTACCGACCATCACCGCAGAAATTAACAAATTGGCAGCGTCTCACCAGGAAAGACTTCGCCTACACCCAAATCAAGAAGCTAGAAATTTCTTAATACTAGCAATCTAAGAAGACGATTAAAGCGTACAAAACATTTTGAACTGGAAGCCCATGCTCAATAATATTCAATAGAATGTATTGATTTTAAAATCTTATGTTACTCGATGTAAACAGCTCGTTGGTTAGTCATGACTAGTTGTTGTCTTAAAAAAACATAAAAAAAAAATCAAAATAAAAAATAAAATAAAAATAAATTTAAAAAAATTAAAAAAATCTGTCTCCAATTGTGAAAAAATCTCAAGACGCAACTCACAAAAGTGGGAGTTCGGCTTAACAACCAACAAATACATATAAGATAACAACACTTATTTACTGCCCCGATGGCAATGTTTTTCAAGTAGCAATGCTGGCAATCAACAAGATATAAGTTCATATAATCTGATGAAAGCGCTATGAATTAGGTAAACACTTAGATCTTAAGCTCTCAAATTAGTCACTGAGTTTATCTAAAACAAGTCTTAACTCAATAAAATCTCTTAACGAAATGAATGTCGCCGAGCCAATGTTACTGGATCAGGAAACTGGAACTGATTGCTGTAGAGGCTCAGTGATGAGAAAAGTGAACTCTCGGCCTCCTTTGGTCCTTTAAACTAAATTTTAAATGCCCTAATTCTATATAAAAAGTTTGACAGTCAAAACTGTAGTATTCTAAGAAACACTCCAGTTTACTAAGTTATGGGCCAACTAAAGGGCGATCGCGAATTCTATATATGACAATAGCAGTATTTTTAATGAATTTATTTCATTAATTCTTTCTATCAAAAGCTTACTAGCATATCTTTCTGTAATTAAAAGAAATCGATTGTGCCAGTCCCAAAGATTTATTGCAGATCTTGGAATCAAATGCAAGTCTTCATCTTCGACTGTCATACAAATAAGCAAACAAGCAAGCAAGGAAACAAATATTTGTTGGAAAACGAGTAGGCTGATAGACAGGCAAACAAATAAATAAATAAGTACGCAACTGAACCTGAGCCAAGTGCCCCAGCAGTAAAAGGATAAAAGAGTTTGGCATAGGCAAGCTTCGTAGGCACAATATTCGCATGCAAGGTGAAACGACAGAAGGGCGTAGAAAATGCGAAAACAGTGCAGAGAAGTGCAAACAAATCAAAGATATGCAAAAATGCTTTGCGGGCATTAATTGAATTTTACTGCACCCAGCATTCAGATTGCACTTTCAATTAGACTTAGCAACCGGAAACTGAGTGCAATACCACCATCCATTGCTCCTCCACCTCCACCCCCCACAGTTGCACATAACAACGCCTGTTATTTTCAGTTTGTACTACTGTTTGTCTTGTCTACTGCCAGGGCCGCCAACGTTGCTGAAGGCGCTGATGACTTGGCCCGCTTGTACTCGTATGCAGCGTTTAGATGGTGCCGCTGAGATATTTCGATAGATGAAAGCGCGTCAAAGTAACAAAGCGGAAGTTTCGTGGGTGGCGCAGCGGCAAGCGGTAAGCGGCAAGCAGCTGCATTGAACGGAAATGAGTGGCAGCAAAATTTTAATTGAAAGGTGATGCCATATCAAATATTACAAAACAACAAACGTTGGCGCGGCAAGAGATGTGGAAATGAAGCAAAGAAAATGCTGCAGGGCAGCAAAAATGTAGTGTGCGTGTGCGTCTGTGTTTGTTATTTACTTAAATGCACTTTGAAACCTTAGATGTTTCGGTTGTACGGTTACTTAGAGTAAATTTTTGTTTCTTTCTATTTTTCGTAGGATGAGAAGCGTATTGAGCTACTTTTGACGATGGCAAAAGCGCATGATTTTGCTGTTATTGGCTAAGGAGAAGAACTGACAAGTTTGGTAGGTTGAGTAAGGCTAAATAAACGATGGCTTAATGCATTGCAAAATTGATTTATGACTTTTCTGACAGCTTCTTTAGCTTAGTGCATTCTATATGCGAGCATCCTGAGTGCCAAAAGGATAAGAGAGGGATAGCAAATACAGTGCGGTAGGTAAGTTAATATTAATTACGGCTGTAAATAAGACTCCGGTGTGAGCTTCGCTTTGTGGACTAAATCTATTTGACATAGGTCAAACGCGTAATTAAAGACAGATAATAAGTTGGCGTGAAGTAGAGTTAAGTACGTTTGAAGTGAGATTTGAAAGGTATGGAAGATATGCGGGGCATACAAACGTGAGTATTTGAGTGCAGCAGAATCAAATATATTGGGTTGGGGAATAAGTTTATGGCGTTTTTATATTTTATATACGATATGTTTTCTGTTTGGCAAAGAGGAACTCTTTCTGCTTTCTAAGGGGGGAGCCTGGTTTATAAGGTCATAAAATCCATTTTTTTTCCGTTTTAAGCGATTCCTAATATATTTCAGAATATTCACACAAAGTTACAGAGCCTAATTCTCAATATTTCCGTAGATACAGAGCCAAAGGTAGGCGAGCGTTAGGTAACTAGTTACGTTGTGACCGGACAGCTATAGTCCAAACTTTATCTTTTTTTCTCGACTTTTCATTTTTATGATTTCTTTGAATTGGGGTACATGAATGAAAAAAAACTAATGAAATTAATCATAGCTTGTTCCCTTCAGTATTAAATTCTCTTCTATTTGAACTAACAAAATAGATAAAAAAAAATTGTTCAAGATTTGTATACCGAGTTGAAGTGAGTTTTTTTTTATAGAAAGGCATTTTTTTTTAAAAACCTCCAAAAAGTTGAAATTTTGGAATTTCTCTCAGTTTTCTTAGTTCATATAGAATAAAAAATCATGATAATTAGAAATCCATTTGAATTTTTTGCTTTAGATAATAATTACGAGCTGTATCTTATACGCCAGTTGGAAACTCCAGCGTTGCAGCGCTCTACTAATTTCTATATTAAACATTTTTTCAACTTATTTTAACCAGTACAAAAATTTTTTATACTTTTTAAATGTTCATTAAAATATAGAAAAAACGTTGCAGTGCTAAATTAATTTTTTCCTTAGAAAAAAAATCGCAAAGAGATGCAATTTTTAGACCTCATAAACCAGGCTCCCCCCTTAATTTTTATTAGTTTGGCGGCTTAGAAATGGAATATACAGGAGGGGAAAATCAATATTTTCGACACTTGCTCTTCTTAGCTTTTCATCGAGGTCAAAAAGTTGCCGAAACTGCCCAGAACATTTGCGACGTCTATGGAGAAGGTGTCATAGGCGAGTCTACAGCACGGAAATGGTTTGCAAAGTTCAAACACAGCGACTTTGACGTCGATGACACGACCTGTAGCAGATGGCCTTCTGAATTCGATGAAGAACGTCTCAAATCACTTTGGAAGGAGAACGATCGGAAACCAGTCATGAATTGGGGGAAAAAAAAACGATTCTCAATCACTTTCAATTTCAATTCGGAATATATGTACATACATATGTATTGTCAATAAGTTAACCAATTTTATATTCCCCGTCTGGTATCAAAGAAGTTTGACGAAGAAGTTGAGCCAGTTTTTAAGGACCTCTTTGTTATCGAAGGTAACGCCTTTCATATGGTTTGACAGGGAGCTAAAACGATGGTAATGGGTCGGCGCAAGGTCCGAAGAATACGGCGGATGCTGAATAGCTTCCCATTCGAGGTCTTGGTCACGACTAGTGCAACATGGGGCCTGGTGTTGTGGTGAAGAAGTATGGTTTGACCATGTCGATTAGGGCTTTTCAGTCAAATAGCCTCATTTACGCGGTGTAGCAGGGCAATGTAGAGCTGCTTGTTGACCGTGGCATTCTTTTCGAGCATTTCCCAGTGCACCATGTCCTCCCAGTGGCACCAGACACATATCATGATCTTCTTTGGATGAAGATAAGCTGTATCTCCTGGAGCCACTCACTCCTTTCTTTGCTTTATATTGATGGATAGGCACCATTTCTCATTTCCCGTGACGATTCAGTACAAAAACCGCTGTGTATGACCGCGTGTTGCTTGATAACGGGCGAGATGTTGAAAATCAATTTTAAGGCGACTTTCCTTGTTTTTTTTTTGTTTGCATTGAGCTCGTGAGGCAGCTAGGCTTCCAATTTTTCGGTAAATCGTATTGAATGAAGATGATTGAGAATCGTTTTATGATCGCAGTTAATTTTACCGCCAATTCACGACTGATTTGGCAACCGTTCGCCTTCAAGAGTGATTTGAGAGGTTCTTCATCGAATTTAGATGGCCTTCCGTTGCCAGACGAAACAAAGAAGAACAGGTGTCGAAAAAGTTGATTTTTACCCCCTGGGTATTCCATGTCTAAGTCTCAAAAGTAATAAAAAATTAAATAACTCAAAAATACAATTAACATAGTTTTGTAGAACAGAAATAGTTTTTCCCAAGCAGCAAACAAATCGTTGTAAAATAAAATAAAATATGAAACCGCTATGAACTTATTCCCCAACCCATAGTTAAATTAAAATTAATTTTGTAGTAAAATCTATTCGATACTATATTTCTAAAGCAACTCGCTGAAGCTCATTGTTACTAAAACCAACTTCTTTCTAAATTATTGACATTTTGTGGGGTTTCTACGGGGACGGATCTCGCCGTAGTTCTGTGCAATTTCGTGCTATTAAGGGTGTTCTAATTTTGACAGAATTTTGAAAAAAAAAGTTTTTATAAAAAATACAAATGGTTTAAAAATGTTATATATTACTAGTTAGCTTAAACTTTTATAAAAAAAGAGGTTGTCTGTAAAGTCGGTTTACTGACGATAGCTTAACGTGATAACGTCATAAGAAAATACTGATTGAATGGTTGCATTTTCAAAAGAAAATTTTAATTTTATTTGTTTGATAGATATTTTGTATGGATATAGAGAATGAGTTAACATTAACATAACATAATATACTTTAACATAACATAACATAACATAACATAACATTACATAACACAACACAACACAACACAACACAACACAACACAACACAACACAACACAACACAACACAACACAACACAACACAACACAACACAACACAACACAACACAACACAACACAACATAACATAACATAACATAACATAACATAACATAACATAACATAACATAACATAACATAACATAACATAACATAACATAACATAACATAACATAACATAACATAACATAACATAACATAACATAACATAACATAACATAACATAACATAACATAACATAACATAACATAACATAACATAACATAACATAACATAACATAACATAACATAACATAACATAACATAGCATAACATAACATAACATAACATAACATAACATAACATAACATAACATAACATAACATAACATAACATAACATAACATAACATAACATAACATAACATAACATAACATAACATAACATAACATAACATAACATAACATAACATAACATAACATAACATAACATAACATAACATAACATAACATAACATAACATAACATAACATAACATAACATAACATAACATAACATAACATAACATAACATAACATAACATAACATAACATAACATAACATAACATAACATAACATAACATAACATAACATAACATAACATAACATAACATAACATAACATACCATAACATAACATTACATTACATTACATTACATTACATTACATTACATTACATAACATAACATAGCATAACAAATTACCCCGTATTAAAGCACTTATCAACAGCTTTCATTTGATACCCATATTGTACATACACAACCAAAGGTTATCCGGGTCCACGTTTTGACCTATATCTCGAGACCCCAGTCACGGCGCGGCATGAAAAATACTCTGTACTAAAGCATTCACCAACAGCTTCAATTTGATATCCATATTGTACAAACACATTCTAGGGTCCACGTTTTGGTCTCTATCTCGAGACCCTAGTCACGGAGCAGCATGAAAAATACTCTGGACTAAAGCATTCACCAACAGCTTCCATTTGATACCCATATTGTACATACACATCCGAAGGTTACCCGGGTCCACGTTTTGACCTATATCTCGAGCCCTATTTCCAAAATAAAATATAGTCCATGTTACTCGTGGATGATGTAGCTTTCGAATGGTGAAAGAATTTTTAAAATCGGTCCAGTAGTTTTGAGCCTATTCATTACAAACAAACAAAGTTTTCCTCTTTATAATATTAGTATAGACAACATATCTTATAAGGTATATGGTAAATATTACCATACATTTTTTCCTTCATATATAATAAAAAAATTAATAATTATAACATTAAAACAACAGGAATTATTAACAAACTTGGTTTTATTTTAAATTCTTCAAGTGAATCAAATTAATAATAATCAATAAGAAGGCATATGCAAATACAAATACGTGAATTTATATATGTACATTTGCGCATATACATACATACATATATACGCTCACTTAAGTAGGAGAGAGCAAGATATCGAACGTTGCCGTTCGTTTGCTTTGTTTGCTTTGTCGTTCGTTCCGCCCTTTCGCTTGCAGTTCATTCAATGCAATGAGCAAGGTAACTACATATGAGCAAGGTAACACTAATGAGCAAGGTAACACTAATATGAGCAAGGTAACTACATATGAGCAAGGTAACACTAATGAGCAAGGTAACTACATATGAGCAAGGTAACGGCAATGAGCAAGGTAACTACATATGAACAGTAATGAGCAAGGTAACTACATATGAACAGTAATGAGCAAGGTAACGACACATTTTTTCGTGCGTGCAGCCTGTTAAATCGAATTATAAGACGTTATCACGTCAATAACCCACCGCATTCACCAGACATACAAATCCCAATTGCCTTATCTACTCACTACTAATTACACCGCTAAGAGGCTGAGTGCTACGCATTGCCTACGAATACTGGGATATTAGCCATTCATTCAAAAAGCCACTTACACTTATTACCTCTACGCATCTGTAGTGCACGAGTATTTACCCAGTCACAATAATTGTGTGAGTGCTTGAGGCATTTACATTTGTGTAGGCAAATAAATAGGATGGCCTGTCAGCATTCGAAACAACCCACATATCCATATCCATTTTGCATCGCAATTCTTATAACAAATCTTGAGCGTAATTTAAACAACAACAACAACAACAGAATTGTTGCATTGGTGCATGAAAAATGTGTGCGTCGAACAATTATGCGTATACGTAAACGCAGGCAACTACTAATGGAGTAGTTAAGGACGTACGTTGGCCTTCTGTGCGAGGGATGGCCATTAATGAGCCACTAAACTTACCAGCAATTGAGTACTTTGCAAATAATTACACAAGAATTATTAACGATATGTACACCCAAGGTAGTGCTTGTTGGAGATGAGGCGGGGGTAGTGCAGGAAGCAAGAAAGTTGGAGACACACCAGGAAACTTTGCTTGAACTGGAGATCACTTAGACAAATTAGAGGTCGCAGAGGACATGGAGGGTTGGCAATGGTAGCAGACATAAGCACTGGCAAACTAATGAGCAACCAACCTGTAATCCACAAATTTGTTTCTATGTACGATAGTGAAAAGAGAGAATAAAAATATGCAAGAAAAATAGAAGTTATACGAGGGTTCAAGAAGTACCCTTGTTAGAAATGAGGAGACTATTTTTTCAAAAAAAAAAAGTTTGTTATTTTCAACATAGTCCCCTTTTAGAAAGATACACTTCTCCCAACGCTCCGGCCTTTTTTCAACCCCTCCAAAAAAATTGGATTTGTCGAACTCTCTAAAATACGCCTCTGCCTCGGGGATGACTTTTTCGTTTGAACCAAATTTTTTTCACGCGATCTATTTTTGCATGTTAGGGAACAAGAAAAATTCGCAGGGAGCCAGATCGGCGGGAGTGCGGCAGCAATTCATGCAGTTTGGCGGCGTCATCTCCGGATAAATGTGCTGGTGCGTTATCGTGGTGAAACAGCACCTTCTTTTTCGCCAAACGCGGCCGTGTCTTCTTCAATTTTTTGTGTAAGCGGTCCAATAACTCACTGTAGTATTGTCTAGTGATCTTTCTTCGGTTTTTCTAAAAAATTCATGAGGATGACGCCGTTCGCATCCCAAAAAAATCTGACCGATGGGATTGTCTTCGCCTTCTTTGGAGCAGATTCACCAGGAGAAAGCCATTATTTTGATTGTTTCTTAGTTTCTTTTGTGTAATGATGAATCCAGGCTTTATCAACGGTGACAACTCGACGCAAAAATTCCTTCGGATCTCGCTTATATTTCTCCAAACACTTTCCGCGCAACCGCTCGTTGTTGCTTGTGAGCGATGGCGACACCCAACGGACCGACAATTTTTCCATTGTCAACTTATCATGTAAAATATTAATTGCCGTTCCGGTCGACACACCTTTGCTTCGCGCACTTTCGTTCGTCGATCAGCGAAAATCATGTCGTGGACTTTTTGAATATTTTCCTCGGTAACCACGTCTGTCGGGCCTCCTCCAGAGCGGAGATGGTCATAGATGGCGATGCGTTCACATAGACAGCACCCCACTATGCTTTTATCTCCTCGCAGTTTTTCCCATCCAAAAACAAAAAGCGAGTTACCGAACGATACTGCCCTTTTTCCATCTTAGCGAAAATTACGAATCACCTCTTACTCGAATAGCTGCCAAATCCAAACTAACGCATCAATCACTCTGAAATTTATTTTGCCGTCGTTTGATCGCAGCACACGGTGCTAACACCAACTTCTCTCAGGAACGCCCTCTGTGATCAAACACGCGTACTTATTGAACCGCCCTTGTACACGCATGAAACACAAAAGATACCTTCAATGCTTTCGATTTGTATTTCGGAAACAGCAGCAACGGTGACTGGAAGCTGTGGTGGAGAAGCACCTGCCTATAAATCATTGGTCGATTCCTAGTTAAAATATGACTTCAAATACACTTTATAAATTTTAATATATTTTCTGAAATATATTTTCTTACATTCGCCACTTTACGATCAGCTGTTTTTCTCACTTGCGAGTTCTTACAAGTAAAAATGTATCCAATAAAAATTTGCAACTTTCCCTCAAAATGAAATGACATTTGGCTCTCTCACTTTTCCCTACTTTGCAAGTTTTTCGGATACATGAACACCAAAACTTGATAATTTATAGGATTAGGGGTAGTCAGCATTTTCAAAAAAAAATTGTTTTACATTTTCTTAAAGTATAATATCTTTTAAATATTGTGTGAAAATTTGAAGTGAATCCGACAAATACTTTTCGAGTTATTCAGCAATTAACAAAGGGCTCTCGGGCGGTCCGAAATGGATAGCAAAACTTTAAATGCCTTTTTCTCAAAACTATGTTTTTTGAAATGGTGGTACTCGTAACTGTAACTTAAAAACCGCTTGGAAGTTTTCAACAAAATTAATGCTGCTTTTGGAAAAACATAAAAAACTCGTGCCTGATCAAAGGATTTTTTTTTTTTTAATTCCGATTTTTTTAAACAATTAATTGTCTGTTTTTTCTCGAAAATCTAAAAAATATTTCCCGAGGCCGCCATATTGTTAATTTTGAAAAAAAGCTTCGATCAGGCACAAATTATCTATTAATAAAACTATTTAATTTCTCTTGTCCGATTGATTTTAGATGAATCTCCAAGGTCTTGTGATGATCACCGTAAGGGACTTCTGGAGAAACGGGCTCCATACATACAGCGATAACTTACGATTATTAATTTTTTTTGTTTTTGAAATTTTGCTTAAGTCAAATCGAAAGATGATGCATTAATGGCAGGATTTTTTTTTTGGAAAATAAAACAATTGACTAGCAAACAAAAAAGTATTGAAAATCTTCATTGTTTCGGGCCTCTGACTACCTCTAACTCCTTAGAGTTACTTATTCCCTATTATATAATCGTCTTAAATCTTCTTATGCTATGGTTCCACAATCCATGGTCGGTTTGGGCGGTGACCAAAAAACTTTCACTTAACTTATTTCACTTTCCCTCTGCCTATGCGGAATAGAAGATTGCTTCCTCATCACCCCGTACGATTTAACCGAGCTAACGCAGTCGTTGTATTCTGATACGTTTTATAATGTGCATGTCATTGTAAAGCTCGTCTAGTTCACCATTCCAAATTGGCTGTAGTTGTCAAGAAGGAACCTGCTTTTCAATTGTCTACCGAAGTATATGATATAAAGGGGAACAGATTGGAGGTATTTCTTCCAATAGGGTTTTTTTGGCAGATCACGCCTACTGTCTGACTGCTGTCAATTTTTCATAATTTTTTCCTGTACCATTGAGATTTCATCATGGCAAGACTTACGTCTCAACAACATTTACAAATCGTATTACGGAAATCGACGCTGTGTGAAAAGTGTTCATCGCGCGCTCGGGCCAACTTATAATATTCATCAATGAGACCCATTATTAGCTTAATGGCTACGTCAATAAACGAAATTGTCGTATTTGCGCTGAAGAGCAACCGGAAGCCATTCAAGAATAGACATGACAACCATTGAAAACAACCATTTGATGCGGCCCATGGGCTAGAGGAATCATCGGCCCATATTTCTTCAAAGATGAGGCTGGCGCCAATGTAACAGTGAATGACGAACGCTATCGCGCCATGTGTTAAACGACTTTTTGATGCCGGAAATTTAAGCCCGTGATCTCCACAACACTTGGTTTCAAGAAGATGGCACTACTTGCCATACAGCCCGTGAAAAAATCGATTTACTGCGTCGTTATTTCGGTGAGCAATTTATCTCTCATCTCGGACCGGATTGATTGATCCACCAAAATCGTTTGATATCACGCCTTTGGACTTTTGTTAGTAGGAGTATGTAAAGTCTAAATGCTTTGTGGATAAACCAGCTTCAATTGATGAATGGTAGCCAACATAACTAAAGTTATTCACGAGATACAGATCGAAGGATTCCAGCGATTCATTCAAAATTGATGTTTACGGATGGCCGAATTACGGCGCAGTTGCGATCAACATTTGAAAGGAATTATCTTCAAAAATTAAATGTCATGAACGATTCTATACAAAAATAATAAAGATTGTCCAATCAATTTGAGCTTTTGTTGTTTCAATTTAAAATCCGATACCTCTAAAGTGGTCACCCTTTAATTCAGTGCACTATTTTTTCCAAGAATATTAACCACAGAAGTCTCAAGCAAGCGAATTGCGCAGTATTCGTAAAAAAGTTCGCCGAAAAATTGAACATGATGAAATATTGAGCTCTATGTACTCCATGAACGATAAGGCATGGATTTAAAATGGTCATAAAAGTCAAATATTATAAGGCTACCATTAACCGTAGGCGGGCGTCTTTTCAGAGCATTAGCTAGTCTCCACCAATCTGTGGAGTTTCTGACTGTATTCAAAAGGTCTACTTCATTATAGAAATATTCAAACTTTTTTTTTAGCGCATTTCCCCTATTGGCAATTATAGCGATCTTTATCGTGTCCGTCAAAATCGACACTAAGTTGTCGATACTATCAGACATTTTTGTAAATTTCGCAACTAGGCATTTTGGTGAGCAAATCAATTTACTGTTTCGGTTTCCATAACAAATGGTCCGTAGAAATACTTAAAGGAGCATTAACCTTCTTGTGTATTCTATGTATTTTTTAGTACCGGACAGCTTCTTTGTATATTTCAGAACCTCTGTTGCCATATCGATGGTCTCAAATTCAGCTACCACTCCCATTTTGTCGTTTTTCACATAAAGTTGCCGCACCTTCCGAACACCAATGGTAGGCAATCTGAGTTTACCGCTGACAGTTTTGAACAGCTGATTTGGTATTGATATAGTTGGGTAAACCTTTAACAATTAATTTATTCTTCTTTAATTCATTGACCAGACGGTTTAGTTCTCTTCTATCCATTTCTCGTTCTCGCTTCATCTGAGCTAATTCATTTTTTAATTTAGCATTTACCGCATCCACGTACTCATCTTTGGTTGCTAAGCCTTCCAATTTTTTGCTAAAGTTGCCTTCTAAAGGGGTTTCCAATAACAGGTGTTATTTTGAATTGGATTGCGCTATCGAGAGATGATCAACGATTTTTTATGGCCCGAATTGGATGGCATTGATTTGGACAACGTTTATTTACAGCAAGACAGCGCTACGTGCCACACAAGCAACGAAACCATTGGTCTTTTACGGGAAAAGTTTCCGGACCGTGTTATCTCCCGAAGAGGTGATCACAATTGGCCACCGAAATCTTGTGATTTAACACCTTGTGACTTTTTTCTTTGGGGCCACGTGAAAGAGAAGGTCTACGCCAACACCGCAGGGTCGATTCAAGACCTTAAAGATGGAATTCGTCAGGCTATCGAGGGTATAGGGCAGTCACTTTGCAATTCGGTTATGGAAAATTTCATGAAAAGGATATTGACCTGTAAACGTGGCCGTGGTGGTCATTTGCCTGATGCTATTTTCCATTATTAACGGCATACCTTCCTCTTTATAATGAAATAAACATCCGATCATTTATATTGAAAAATATCATTTTTCTTTGAATATCAAAATAACACCTCTTATTGGAAAACCCTTTATATTTCTCAATTACTGAGATATTCGGCGTCTTTACATTTTGCCGTTTAAGACACTGGGGACGCTGCATAATTTGGTTGTTTTACCATCTGGTAGCACCTTTTATACAGATTTATGATTAAGCTACCTGCCAATAGATGGCGCGTGTTTAGGAAGATAGGTGGTGCTCTCCGCCCAGATGTTTCACTTCAGCTCTAGATTCTGATTAACCTCTAACATTAATCAAATGAGTTTCTGGAAGTAGAGGTTCGAGTTGAAAAATTAGTTCGATAGTAGCAGCAGAGTGTCGAATTCATAATTGTGGAAAAGGCTGACGCTTTTGTAATTATGTGTCAAAGTGTCAGGCCAATCAGAGCAAAATTGAGCGAGCTATGTCCATTTCACTGGAAGAATTTTGACAGTTTTGTTGATTTAAAACCGATGTTAATGATTTTTCCACATTTAGAAACGTGAAAGTTTCAGGCCGATCAGAGTTTCACCTGAGCTAATTCATTTTTCATTTCCACACACTACAATTGCGAACTTACTGACTGTTTTAATTCAATAATATTTTCTTTGGTTGCTAAACTTTCCAATTTTTGCTAAAGTTTTCGTCTATATTTCTTAAAACAGTCATTAAATCATACAATGAGATATCCGGCGACTTTACGTTTTGCCGTTTTAGACACTGGTGTACGCTGCATAAATTGGTTTTTAACGTCTGGCAGCACCCGTGTTACAGGTGTACGATTAAGCTACCTACCAATAGATGGCGCGCGATTGACAGAACAGCTGGTTCTTAATGCCCAGATGTTTTATTTCAGCTTTCGGTGAATTTTATGGCAAAATAAGTGCAATACCAATGCTCAGGACTAGCTTCAGAACAATAACCAGCGACAGCAGACAAATCTAGGCAGCATCAACAACAATTGGCCAGCAAACTTTCCTTAAGCACTAACAATAAATGACGAACCGATAGAAAAAGTTTCAAACTACAAATACCTTGTTGGGTCGATGAAAAAAATGGGACGCATCAGCTGAAATAAGGGCAAGAATAAAAATTTCAAAGTCCAGTCCTGAAGAAAATCTTCAGGTGCCATGATTTTAACATCAAACACAAAATTCCTTTTATAAAGTCCAACGTACGATCTGTACAGTGTGGAATATTGAACGCTGAGACTTGCTGACATGAACAGACTTGAGCTTTTTTTTTTTGAAGTATTTTAAATATTTGCTGGACGGAATGTGAATCTAATATGGAAATTTAACGTCCTATTAAACGCGACCGTGATCTCCTGCAGACAGTAAAGTGTTGCAATACAGCGTACCTTGGCCACTTATTAAGAAGTTCCAAATATCATCTACATTTAATACTAAAGGATAAAATTGAAGAAAAGCGATGAGTGTGTCAGAAAGTAGCTTTCGTGGTTGCTTAACGTCAAGAACTAAACAAGCGTTGGCAACATAGCTGAACTATGGAATGCGGCTAAAAATCGTGGTACTTATAGAGAAATTGTGGCTAAACTTTCTATTACTACCACGATATATTTGAATGAGGGGCGGTGTGCCACCACCTACCACTCACACTAGAAAGAACACCATTATAACAATGAAAGTCTCAATCTCCTAGGGTCCCTATAGAACACCCACGAAAAGCCTATAAATTAGGTTTTTTACGACCGGATTTGCATCTTCTACTGAAACATCGTTGAAAAGAAATGTATAAAGCAATTGTGAACCCAGCAAGCATTTAACTTGGGTTTTTTAATTCAAATGTATTTTAAAACGAAAAAGCGCTGCCGGCGAAAATTTGGACTAAAAGTCGCGCGATTTTTTATTTCAAATTTTCACTATTTATAAAAAATTTTCGCGACTGGGTTTTTTCGGTTTCACTTTATTCTTTTCTCATTATCGTTCCTATGGCCTTTGTTTAGAAGAACATTTGTAATAATAGAATTTTAAAAAAATTCATAGTATTATTGAGTACAAATAGCTTTAAATCAAATCTTGAATTAATAGGGAGTGTTTATAGGTGCATATTGTTACTTTTCTGTGTTTGTATGGTATTTAAGTAAAT
>JAYXIM010052015.1:0-16557 GCA_037575425.1 Anastrepha fraterculus | reverse complement strand
AGAAATCTTACCAAAAACACAAAAAAAAAGATTTAATAAAACACAAAAAAGAACCTAACCTAAATCGAATTTTACATGTACTTACTATATAATATATACTTGACGCCACCTAAGCCGACTACCACTCAGCACTGCCCATTAAATGATAGAAACAGTTATTTTTAATAGCGCTCGCTCTTCGGTAGGCAATGCTAAAGTTCCAAGTGCCTTTCTGCCTCGAAGAAGCTCCTCATAAAAAATCATATGCCATTCGAAGTCGACCTAAAACTGTAGGTGCCCCGATTTCTGGAACAATATCTAGGCGCACAAAATAAATAGGAAGAGGGGAACGCCCAAATACCCAAAAAAACGTATAAGCGCCAATTCTATGGAGTAAATGTGCCCATATTAAAAAATATTTATACATTATGCGACCATTTTATTCAGAATTTTATTAGTCCTCATTTCCGAAATTTATTAAGAATATGAAACTTTTTGTTGCGAAAATATTGTTTTTAAAACTCTAATTGACTTTCATTTCAAAAATAACTGAATGCCCTATAAATGACGTAAGCCAATAAAGACCTATAAGGTTTACTTGAAACAATAACTTTAATGAAATAATTCATGAGCATTTATTAATTATTTTAAAAAAGTAATCCATTATCATTTATCATTTCGAGTTCTAAATAATCTTAAAATGTTCCTGAAAAACTGGAGAGAAACTTAAACAATGTCTTGCTGTTCTTCTTCCGTTACTGGTCTGCATAGCTTAACATTTCCGCATTTTTTTTTCTTCCTCTTTTCGGTGAAAGATCCAAAACGTGGAGCTTAAAATCGTCTGAAGAAGTTTTGTGGAACATTTTAGAGTGTTTTTTTCAAGTATTCATCCATTTCTTTTGCAGCCACGAAATTTTTTACATATCTTGTGGTTGACCTTTCTATTGATTTCGTTGAAATAAAGTCCGACTGCGGCATTCGTTTTACCGAAAAT
The DNA here is from genome assembly GCA_037575425.1 of Anastrepha fraterculus. NCBI lineage: Eukaryota > Metazoa > Arthropoda > Insecta > Diptera > Tephritidae > Anastrepha > Anastrepha fraterculus. The sequence continues at coordinate 15,584 of JAYXIM010052015.1, read as the reverse complement.
GTACTCGTATTTCTTCTTCTAGACCTTTCTACAAAATTTAGAATAATGCTAAGGGTTGTATAAGTAATTTTATTTTCTGTATTCATTTCTATCAACTCAAAATTATGGTAACTGGGTAGAGAGGAATGATAACTATTTTTTGATTTTGACTTATCGAGTTATTATGTAGTTCAAAAACGAGCCAAAGAAGGCCACGCTCCATTTCAAGTTATGTTTATATAGGTTAAGTTAGGTTTGGCAGTCGCATCGCACATAGAGACGACGATTCCACTTAGACCACGAAATGGGTCCATTGTGAGCCGCAGGGGCTGGGCTACATTTCCATTTCCATATTGTACCATCCTGAGCTTTTCACAAAGCGTTAAAGGTTGTTGATATCTAAAGTGTATAGATTGTCTATATTCATTAATAAGTAGGATTTTAAATATCGGTTCCTGCTTCTGGCTAGAGCCGGGTATTTGCACAAAAAAGGTATTGAATTGTTTCCAACTCCTCCTCATTTCTGCCGCTACGACAGAAATCATGTAAACGTCTAATCTCCTTGCATGATTTCTTATGAGACTATGTCCTGTGAGGGCCCCTACTAAGGTCCTAATTTGAAGTATACTCAATTTTATAATACTCTTGGACAGACGTAGATTTTGTAACCTTGGTCATGTTTGACTTGCAATTTCACAGGTAATGACAACTTTGATTTGCATAACTGATTAGCTCGGCTTAATAAGAAGCTTACAAGTTGCGAGAAGTACCCCCATAAAATTATTTATGTTTGGCATACGGTACCTTCTCTTCCAAGGTGGAAGCCCTACAGTTCCCTGGTATATCTCTGTGGCCTGGGACCCAGTATAAAATAATACGATATTGTTTGGCCATCTCATTAAGAGACTGCCGACAATGTAAGACACACCTTGACGTTGTCTTGAATGCATCCAGAGCCCGTAGGGCAGCTTGGCTATCTGATAAAATGCAGATATCGTTTGATGATATTCTGTTAATCTTTAACCATTTTAAGGCTTCATGAATATCGTTTATTTCTGCTTGAAAGACACTACAGTGATTCGGTAGCTTAAAGGGTTCACTGATAGAAAGCTCTTCCTTTCAAAGTAGATAATCGGATAATCAAAATCACTGGGTATATCCGTATAGGAGTCTAAGATGGTTGAATTTTCATGTGTGACAGTCTTCCATTGTGAGCTCGCTCTGAGCTTTAAAACTGAACAGGCCGCTGAGTATCTATTGTTGAATCCGCTGATTTCTGCACCGTATTCAATAAATTAGAATAGGTTCACAAGAGCTTCCCCCTTGAGCATAATTGGACTTAGCTGCGGGATTCTGTGTTTCCTAGTGAACAATATGAGTTGTGTTTTGTCTGAGTTGACTCCTACACTTTTCTGCGCACCTAGAAAGTATATCTAGAGCATTTTGTATTAGGTCTCTTAATGTATCATAGATACATATTTACCAGAGACAGCAAAAACAACATCATCGGCTATCGCCTTTCAGCCCACCGATTTCAGTATTAACAGAAGTTTATTTACAACTGCATTCCATAAAGACGGTGAGAGGACGCCACCTCGCGGTGTACCTCTACTCACCAATATCCTGAGCACCGATTCTCCTAGGTTCGCTTCACTGATTCTGCTATTTAGCATTTTGTCAATGAAGCCTATCAAGTCCTACCTACCCTAGGATCAGTTAGTACTGCAGTGATTGTCTCCCCTTCAGCATTGATAAAGGCTCCTTCAATATCAAGAAAAGCAACTAGAGTAAATTCCCGTTTGTGTAGTGAACTCTCTGCCATGTAAATAAGGTTATGTGGAGCTGTCTCTACCGATTTCCCTTTCGTGTGGGCATGTTGTGATGAAGAGATAAGATTTTTATCTGTAGTTAGGCTTAAGTGAAATTCTATCAACCTCTCCAAAGTTTTCAATAGGAAGGAAGAAAGAGATATCGGTCTTAAGTCTTTTGGATGGGTATGTGAGTTTCTAGCATCTTTTGGAATGAAAAAAATTTTGACTTGTCTCCACTTAAGAGGTATGTATATGTCCGTAACTATTAGTAATTTTTGTCGGTATTGTAAAAATTGTTATCAAAATAAGTGTAGTTTGAAATAATCAATATGAAATAACTGATAAACTCATTTTGTCTTAATTCTGACTTGGACAACTTTCATGATTAAGGGCACATAGGTATATAAATTCATTTTTTAAGTTGAAAGAATTAAGTTATCTCAGTGCACCTAAGATATGCACCATCTTTGATAGAAAACTGTACGTTGGCAACTACATTTCAGTTTTCACTCCCGTTTGCATAACAAATTGCTATGACGTGTGAAAAGCAAATACTGAAATTACATCTGTCACACCTATATGACTGCAGACATGTGAACTTCTTTGTAAATATTAATATATGGATGCATTGTTTTGTTTGTTTTTTTGTTTAATTCGCACCCAACTCTTTACATGCGCTCACTTGTGCTCTCTTCTTCTTATGCCACACACATAAAGTCATGTTCCTATAGCCGATGAAGTCATTAAAAATTATTACAATACGTAATTGCCCATAATTAATAAGCACTCATATCCTGAGCAGCGGATGTATGGAAGTTGAGCACACACACACACGCACAAATACACATAAAGGGAATATGCTGAAATATGGCGCGTGAAAAAGGTGCCTGTATCAGCACTATTATAAAGCCAAGTAGATTATTATGTGCACTTACATATATAACTTTAAATATAAATGCATATATATGCTGTGTATGAGCATACATATGTGTGTGTGAGTCGAAACGGCCTTTTGTCGGCTCTTTCCGTGCGAGCAATTGCATCAACCAAGCAACCGACCAAATACAATTACCGATAGGCAGCCACTTGACCAGTCTACCAGCCAGCGAGTCAGCCAGTCAACCAACCAGCAGCCTATCCTTTCCGTTCGTTCTTTCGTCCGTCCTTCCATTAGGCTTTTTTCCCTTTGAGAGGTTTTACTCGCAGTTGGCTTTTGTCTGCCCTCGGACAGCTGCTTTGTATTGTAATGAGTTGTAATTTTTATCAGCTCATTCAGCGCAGTATAGTCGAGAACAAAACCGCCATTCAACCGCCAAGTTCGCATCAGCCAGTTCGAAAGGAAGCCAACACATGCAGCGAATTATTTGTATTCGTTCGTTGTTGGTAAAAAAAAAGAAGTCTTATTAAAAATCTGTAATGTCATTGGATAATAATTGGTCACATTTTACACTAGCATGAAAATTTATACTATACAAACACACATCTTTATGTTAGTATATATACATATTTAAATATACGTAAATGTTAGTATGTTTCACAGACATATTAAACTACGAGCATGTGCACATTTAATGTGAGCGAAATACTCACACACATTCAAAACAGTTTTTGAAATGCATAGTTATTGTTGTTTCATGACCCATAAAAACTGCAGTTCGACTGAGAATGGAGATATACTTTCGGGGTAATTTCGATTGCCGAAGAAGAGAACAACAGCAAAAAAATTATCAGAAAATAATTGTTCTCGTTTTATATTTATTTAATTTTATGAGTTCTAAATAAAATTACCAATATAATTCTTTATTAACCCTAGAGTACTAATACTAGCAGAATAGTCTACTATTTGTAGCTTATAATTCGCAGCAGAGTTTTTCTCGCGCTCTGCCGATCGCTTTCAATTATCGCGCAATCTCAGTTGCCGATTTTTTTTGTTGTATGCAGTGACAGCATTGCAGAAAGTGTTGTTGTTTTGTTGTTATGAAGCCTTTCTTTCGGCAACAGTTTGTTCTCGAATTAGAGGTAAAGAGGTAAAAAGGTTAGGAGTTTGTGTTTTTTGTGCTTTCACTATTTTAGTATGAAAAACTGAGATACACATAAACGTAACAGACGATTTGATAAAAAAACAACAAATTCAGAATGACTACATGCGCGAAGTGCATTAAAAGCATTTATGGAGAGCACTAAGTTTAAGCATTGAGTAAGTACAGGGTCCGGCACTCGAAGTGTAACCTATTAAAAAAGCCATGAATTTAGCTTGGAAAATTACTTTTATTCAATTCAATGTAAAAAATGTGTGAAAATAATACAAAATTAAGAATCAGTTTACTTTTGCCCGATATGACCACCTTTTGCCTTGACTATGGCCTTGAGACCGTCCAGAAACCAATCGCAAGCTGCCCGAATGTGACTTGCAGGTATTTTGGCCCACTCGCCGACAGTGGCTTTCTTCAGCGCCTCGAGACTGGTGATTCTTTTAGTTCGGATATTGCTCTCCAAAATGGTCCAAAGAGAATAATCCATCGGATTCGCGCCTAGTGTATTGGGGAGCCATTATGTGAACTTTATGAAACTCGGAACGTTGTTTTTTAGCCACTGTTGGTTCACTTGAACTTTGTAAGACAGAGCCAAGTCTTGTTGAAACGTTCTGCCACCAAAATGTTTGTCTGCCCAGGTCTTCAAAACAACCTCCGGAATACTTTCCCGATAATATTTCGCATTTACCTTGACGCCACGCTCGATGAAAACGATTGGAGAGCACCCATCTGCGGCAATAGATGACTCAAATTCTCGTATGAGTCTATCAGTCAAATAAACCCTATCGTCTTAGGAGTTTACGAAGTGCTCAATTTCAAAATTTTTCTCTTCAGAAAACACAATTGACCGCCTTCGGCCAACCGAAGCAACTCTTTCACTGTCGCAGGTCTGACTTGTTGCTGCTTTGGTGTGACATCATGCGCCTTGTAAGGCTTGAACTTGAGATAATTTTTCAGTATGCGGCGGGTGCTATGGTTAGTTTTACGATATTTTCAATTCTTTCGCCATTTGGTTGGCATTTCGTCGGGGATTTCGTTCAAGACGCTTCTGCACTTTTTGAATCATTTCACGTGACCTTGCAGTCTCTTTATGACCACCTTCGTGAACTTTATTCACTTGAAGGCGAGGTAATGGAAAATCGGTGGTTGTGATTTTCCAGCCAAATATAATGCAATTATACTACTGCGTTTGAAATCCATTACTGATTTTCCTTTTTCGCGTTTACTCTCGACAAAATGCTTCCGTGCGCTTATAAAAAATACTCTGGACTGTCATTTAGCCAGTTAACAGACAGCTGATACGCGTGCGGTCTGAAGTTGGTTACACTTCGAGTGCCGGATCCTGTGATACTCAATTGTTGAACTGTACAGCAATTGCTATTAAAACGAAAATGTATATTTTTTAAACTTTGTTTTGTTCTGTTTTTAATGAATCTTGTAATTGTAAATTTTTTTATTTATGCGATTATTAATTTTTTCCACCTGATTTCAAAAAATATTCGTTGGAAAATTAATTTTCAAAATTTTAGTAATAACAAAAAAGCAAAACTTTTATTTTCTTATACTTATACATATCTAGCGGCCGCCGTAAGCAAATGGGTTGGTGCGTGACTACCATTTGGGATTCACAGAGAGAACGTAGGTTCGAATCTCGACAAAACACCAAAAATAAGAAAAACATATTTCTAATAGCGGTCGCCCCTCGGCAGGCAATGGCAAACCTCCGAGTGTATTTCTACCATGAAAAAGCTCCTCATAAAAGTATCTGCCGTTCGGAGTCGGCTTGAAACTGTAGGTCCCTCCATTTGTGGAACAACAACAAGACGCACGCCAAAAATAGGAGGAGGAGCTCGGCCCAACACCGAAAAAGGGTGTATGCGCCAATTATATATATATGTATATAGTATACATGGCACATGGAAATAAAAACATATTAAACATTGGTTGATGATTGATGCCTTATATGTGGCATACCTATAAATATATAATGGGCTCTTACACTCTTTATCGGGTATTCGGTCGAGCTGCTCCTCCTATGTGTGGCGTGCGTCTCGATGCTTCCTATAAATGGAGGGAGCCTACAGTTTACGCCCGCTATGGACGGCAAATGGTTGTTATGAGGTGCTTTTTCATGGCAGAAATGCACTTGGAGATTTGCCATTGCCTGCCTAGGTGTGATCGCTATTAGAAAGAACCTTTTATTAATTTTGGTGTTTTACTGAGACTCGAACCTACGTTGTCCAAATGGTAGTTACGCACCAACCCATTCGGCGACAACGGTGGCCTAAGAATACGATTGATGCCTGAGAACCGAAAAAATCAGTGTTGAATACATATATATTAGGCGAACTGAAAAATGGCACTAGTTCTCTGAGTTTAACAAAGCACATTTCTATTTTTAGTTAAAGAAAATTTCAATTAATAAAAATCATTAATGCATCGGAAGGCCTCGATCTGATATGCTGGAGTACAGCAGCTTTGAGTTCGATGCTCCCTTCGTGCCGCTCATGTCCCGGCGGCAGTAAAAAAGTTTCTTGATGCTAGAGTTTTGAGAGTTTTAAACCATTCCCAGACCAACCTTGGTTGAGATGAGAAACTATCTCGCGATTTTAGAACTGCTTGACTGTCAAAAAGAATGTTGATATTGGCACCATACGCACCTCTACGAAGACATTCTCTGGCACGTAGCTCCAAGGCGTTGACCTCCGCCTGAATGAAATGTGGGCCAATAATTTCAGTCCCAGCACTGCTGTCTTCCAATTTGGATTCATCAGTAAACTACACTTGTGTGCCCTATTTCGAAGATATTTCATTATTTCTACACCCTGAGCTATTACTTGAAATTCTTGGAGAATTACAGTTTTCTTACCATCTTATGACAGACTGTCAGGTTCGGAGAGTTCAGAATTGAACACAGAACTCTTGCATTTTCTGTAAGATTCCTTCTTTAAGATGAAATAGTTAAGGAAGCCTTAGCACTGCACCAGCTGCCGACCGTTTGGCTACCCGACTAGAAATTTTGGTAAGGCGGTGATTAGGCGCGAATAAGGCAGACCGCATTCCAAATTTGCGCCTCATAAGGCAGCCAAACTAGGCCCAAGTCCCGAAAGTTAGCGCCACACATCTGCCTCATTAGGCGCAGGTTCGAAAAACCGAACTTCGGTAAAACTCCGGATACCCTTCTACAAATCAGTTAAGGATTCCAATTTATGCCTAAGTGAGACACTGCCACAGATTTTCGTGACCACAACCAATCTTTGCCTTGCCTACCGTGGTCCTGGTAAGATAATAGTGAGGCGTGCCTCAGTAAGGCCTGCCTAATTCGGGCCTAACTGATTCTTTGGCATGCCTCACTGTAATTCTAATCGGGTACAAGGTGGAGTGGAATGAGCCTAGTAACCATTCTATAGCCGTTGTGGGGCAAGTTTGCATTGCTCTCGTTACGCGCAGTAACCTGTCTGTATATCTTCTTAAGTGTCATCTTGATTTGGTCTACTTTTGGCCATTATACTGAAAAGGCGTAGGTGATCATTGGCACTATTATTGTCTCATAAGAGTATGCCATCATGTGTGACCGCACACCCCATGTTTCATCGTAAAGCCTTTGGCACGTGTATGTTGCTCTCAAAGTTTGATTTGTGATGTAGGATGGTGATTTTTCTAGGAGAAGGTTTTATCACTTCTATTTTATCGAAGTATTTGTAATTAAATTTCCAAATCCGCTATTAAAATTATATTCTACCTATACACATTAACTTTGAACAAGGTTTTTAGTGGGCAAAAGAAGAGGTTACATTTTTCAAACTTAATGATTTCGTTGTGTAAACTTCCTCTTTGCAGCAACACTAAGAGAAAAAATCGAGTGCAAGCAGGTCGGTAGACAATCGCCCCCAAATAAATATAGCCCGACAATACCGTTTGATGAAACCACACGGATTTTTGTAAGGCCAAGGATATTAACTTAAATAAATCCTTCGTCACGATATTTCCTTCGAAAGAGGAATGGGATAACGGACTTATTGTTAAAGAAAATGAATTCAACATCTATACAGATTGCTCAAAACTAGATAACAAAGTAGGTGGAGCGATTAACTCCGATAGACTCGGAGTCAGTCAATAATTTCGCCTACCTGATCATTGCAGTGTAGTTTAAGCGGAAGTCGAAATACCACAAAGTACACCTTATTTGTTTGCCAGGAATGTAGCAGGAAGCTGCAAGGTAGATGAACTTGCTCGAATCGGTACAACTCTTGATACCCAAGTGGATAAGACGCTGATACCTATGCCTATAGCCACTTGCTGCCTACTTATGTATATTTAGGAAAACCATCAAAGAGTTTGTTAAGATTTAGCAGAAGTTACAAGAAACAAGATAGGGGTATACACTGGTCATTGTTTAATAGGTCATCACGCCAGAAAGTTAGGACTTCCATATACGATTTTTGTAGAAACTGTCTTAACACGAATAGAAATACATCTTTTATGTGAGTGTCTTAGCCAGAAGGAGGCTTTTCACTCTTGGTACTGCATCTTTAACTGATGTAGCTGATAAAGCGCATCTAAAACTAACGAAGCTTTTCTCGTTAATCAAAGCTACCCGATGGTTTAGAATCCATAGTGTAAGGATAAGTTCCAGTGGTTCTACGACAGACCTAAGTGTGTCATTGCGACAGCCGGCCTACCTACCTACCTACCTACTTCTGCCTCCATATCTCTAAGTGTGAGTGCCTCATAAACTTTCTTATCCAATCGAATCTAAAGTAATTAACTATAATAAAGTAAAAACTCATTTTCGAAAAGCAAATAAAAATTAGCTATGATCTCACATTTTGTAGAACTGTTTTATTGCAAATCTGTTTGCATATCTTCATTTTATGCTGATTAGTCGCCCATTGAAATCCATTTACAGCGCATTATCGCTGAAAGCCACAAGAATAAATGCGATAATTTAATGTCACACTAAATGTGCGCAACGCGATCTTCGGATGCTAATCCGTCGAATGGGCATATAGACAATCCAAATCGACGACAATCTTTTGCCAGCGCCAGTGATGATGGGTGCAGACTACATACATATGCAGACCTACGTATATACACGTGCATATGAATGTGTGTGCTTTTGTATCCACTTTTATGCAAATTCAACGACGTCGACGTCAACGATGATGCAGTTAAGTTAATGTTAATTTGTATTGATCTCACTAATAAAATGAGCCGAGCTAATCTCGTCGAGATCTGGATTGGCTTTCAACTTTCGTGTGTGCGCAAGCGCGTATGTCCTTGAGCGAAGTAACACCAGCAACGGCTGTTCAACGGATATCAGACGACAAGGAGTTCAACGAATGTGGCTCCATTAGCGAAAGTGCCACGAATGTAACAAAAACAACAATAGCAGTCATAGTGGTTGGAGTGATTTTGTCGGCAAGTCGCGGCAGCCAGCCAAAGATAGTTTCAGATGCGTACGAATACAACAACAATGAGTACGCTGATTGGGCCATCAGTTCGCATCAATAAAATGCTCCATCAATTGATGGGTTTGTAACCAACAGCAAATCCCAACCAGCGGGAACGATGCCGTCGCTTCCTTGCCGCCATTCATAGGCAGACTCAATGCACTAAACTATGAGGATATCTAAAGTGATATTAATTAAAATATCATTTATATCAATGTACATATAAAAATAGCAAAATGATGCAGCAATTGCAAGACGATGCAACTGGATGCTGCTGATACATCATAGACATACATACATATCTAGACGAATACCTACGGAGGGCTGGTTAAAGTACCTATGTGTTTGTAGTTGTTGTACGCCAACAACGCGTATCAGTTGTTGACGGACGCATTTACGAGACTCATCAACGCCACTCGGAATAAACTTGTTTGCCATGTAGAAGATATGTGGATATTCGACTCTTATATAGTATGTACGTATACATTTTTATGCTTATATATATTTCCTTTTGCTATTGGGAGGACAGTGTGTTGATTGTGGTTTCTTAAGCTTCATACTGAAGTTGTCTTTGAAAAGATAGTTGAATCATCATAAAATAATCTGATTTTGCCTTTGATTACTTAACAAGATCGCACTGCATTTAGAACAGCGCGGAATTATTCTCCAAGTCCGCTACGAACTAATATAAAATAACCGCTATATCTAAGTAGAACGGGCTTAACGATTAGATCGAAATGACACGCCTAGTATAAAATAAAAGTACCCGCTTTTAGTCAACCTTTTAAAGTGGTGAGAAGCTCACCGTCTCAACCGAGCTCACCTCTAACAGGAGACGTGATTGAAATCGGTGCTTTGGAGATCAGATTCGAACATGCGTGAATACTACTTCTTAATATTGCAGAAGATCTAACTACATTAACCCGGTGATTAAATCTCCATTGGATTCCCTTAGAAGAACAAGTGCGAATATATTCCAAATCCAGACCAAAAGTACACTGCCTTCTTTACCGATAAGCAAAACCATATTGTGTATATCAGAATTCACTCAAAATAACGCTCACAAAACCCATGGCGCGTCTACTTAAGCATTGCCTCAGCTGAACTGATAGCAAAAAAGATCACTCACACATCTTTTACAATTTACTCCACTAGCGAATAATCTCTACAATCCAATCGTGTTTCGCAATAGATGAGGTAGTAGGTACTTAATTTAGTTGGATCATGAGCATCCTGGCTTTGAAGTGAATTACGGGCGTTGTATAGGCTTCTCATTAATAAACAATACCGTACAACAAGTCCCTATTGTGAATTACACTTGAGGAACTCTGCTCAAACGAAAAATTGCTAACAAATTCTTCTTCTTCTTCTTGATTGGTCAGTTGGAAACACCAAATGGAGCCAAGTCCTTATCCATCTGATCTTTCCAACGTAGAGGAGGCCTCCCACTTCCTCTGCTACCACCAGCTGGTGCAGCATCGAATACTTTCAGAGCCGGAGCGTTTGTTTCCATTCGGACGGCATGACCCAGCTAATGAAGCCCTGGATTTTTATTGGCCGCACTATGTTTATGTCAACTCCCAACTATCCGAAATTGGCCCAGATATAAGTACGCCTCACAACACTAACCCCCTATTCACCTGCCTCCTTAAACTCACTCATCAAATATCCCTCTCCCTTGGGTCCTACTCCGTTCAAACAGTATGCTTCTTAGTCTTATCGGTGTAAGAGATTGACGATGACGATTGTGTCCGGCAGAGCTTGATAAACTGCTATAACAACATTATCGTACATGCTTTGATCTTATGTCGGTGCTGTCAGAACCATTATTAAATTTCGGCTACGATCACGAAACTCTCCGAGCTGTCGTTTCTAAGAATGAGCTGAAGGGAACTAAAAGCGTCCCTGCTCCTCTTAGAAATAGGAATAAAACTGCGGTTAATTCGCGTTATAAAAGTTCACTAACATGCAAGGAAGACCTTTTCAATGATAGAGATTGCAGACTAACAAAATTAGCTGCCCAATGTACCATCTATGTGTGCGGTCATGGATGTGATAAATACAAATGTATGTATGTATAGCCTGGCAGAGCGTATGATTCCTCGGGCATACCTACAGTAGAAGAGGAATAATAAAGCTGGTTCCCATGGAATAAATGGCGAACTGCACTTCTTATTCATTTAACAGCTTACAGGAGTGCAAACGTTTAAATTCTGTGCGTACATCCTTTGTAGGGTGCTTGAACGAATTTCTCTTATTGTATTTGGTGTGCCCCTTGATGTTGTTTCGTAAAAAAAGAGGCCTATAGTTTTACGCTGCTTCCGAATGGCAGGTAGTATTTAATGAAGACCATTTTCGTGGCAAAAATACACTCGGAATTTCGCCATTGCCTGTCGACGGGCGACCGCTATTAGATGGGGTTTCGGGCTTTACCGGATGGTCGTCGCGTGCAAATCCATTTAGCTATAGCAGTCGCTACTAATAATTAGTATAATAATTGAATATTTAGTGAAACTGAGCCTAGCTTTCATGGGAATCTATGATTCTTAAACTTAGCACATTGATGTGATTTTCACGAGGCTTAATACCTCCTCAATGCTGGAAATAAAAACATATTGTTTTTATTAAAATTGCTTCGTTCGGCCCTTAGTAATAGTTTTCTCACACAGCCTTAATAGGTGTTTTGGAAGCTATAACAAAGTCTAAAAATTTTTATGTTTCGCCTGATCTGAAAAGATTCCTGGGAATTAAATAAACAAAACTTGTTAACGACGGTTTCTCTAGCCCCAGAACATCACTTAATACAATTGTTGCACTGTACTATGCTGTCAGTCACTCAAGCAGTCAGTCGTCAGCCAGTTGTCTGAAATCACAAGTGCGTGAATTTGGCGCTGAGTACTAAGTATAGTTGCTATTGTTGTTACTGTTGTACATTCTATCATATATGTAGTTGCTGGACTTACTTCTGCATCTCGGACGAATGGTGGATAGATGCCTCCAGTACGCGTTGATGTTTATTGCAGTTGACAGCACAAATTCGTTGCCTGAATCCACGGCCAACTAGCCGAGGCAGTATGTGAGACACTCAAACAACGACAAGCAGCTTTTGCGGCAACTCACGAGATATGCAAATTTGCCGCATTGCAACAAACAAACAAATGCAAAATATGTCGGTAAAAGCATTGTAATGAATGTGTTAAATAAAGAGACGTCGACAAAGATGACAAAATGGAAAAAAGATGAAAAAGACTGCTGGTTGTTGGCTTAGTTCAATAAAGGGCGGGCGCAGAAAGGACGTGAAGTGTTGATTGAGGCAAGGACGAGTTCTTGAGGCAATGAATGACAAAAAAATGTATAATTTACATATAAACACAGACGTTCTTACTGAAAGAAATAAAATAAAGTGGAGGTTGTTGTGTGTCGCGGGCGATGAGTGAGAATTTGCAAGCTTTTGCTGGGTGTTGCGGCTGCTCAACGGCCTTCAGCTAACACCACTTCGGTCAAAATTCAAAAATGCAAAATTCTCCGCATGCACACATACACACACATAAATGCGTTAGCATATGATATTGCTGCTTTGCGCGAGTGAAGCAAATTTGCCACAACGCTCAACAGTTTGAGCGAGAACTCACTGGTCGTTCGCAACGTGTTGGCACGCACACGTTCACATTGTCACACCTACGTGCATATATAGATGTAGGTAGGATAGTAATGGCCTTATACATGCACTCATATAAATAGTTTATAGCTGGAATTTCGTCTGTGAATTCTTTTGCAACATACTCTAGTGGCATCTACATCATCTTCCGAACGTTGTACGTCCTGTAGTCGCTAAGTTAACGTTTTTGTTGTCGCCTCTGCTGCATGGCATGGCCGCACTGCCACACTGGTTCAAGTTGCTGCCTGAATGATTGATGGCAAATTTATTTTGAAATATGTGCGCAAGCGCTTTTCGTCTTCAATTACATGCGAATGAACAGACAGGCGCTGGATAGCTCGGAGATGCCAACATTGGCGGCAAAAGGGTGGCAACCACTACTAAAATACCTGCATATGTATGCATGGGACTGTGTTTGCATCAAGTGTGCACCCAAGTGTGCAGTGCCAACTGCAAGTAAAACGAAACCATATCAGATCATAGCCGTTGATAAATCTCTTTAGCTGCATAGGCGGCCTCCAACGACCGGCTTATAGCCAAAGAATCAAACTGTCGACCAGTTAGTTGATCGGCCAACTAGCCAACTTTAGTCAAAAACTTATCTACATACATACACCCATACATATGTATGTTCATACCATGCATTTTTGTTGTCGCTCTGGAAGTTTGAATAGTTGCCTCACTTTACAGCACTTCCTTCCATTACACATTCCTGTTGGCATATGTAGTGTGCTTTTTGCAGGAGTCGGCAATTCAGTGCTATTGACTTTACTGAGATAAAAAGAAAATATTTGTTTTTCAGGGCCTGAATGTGATATGACAGAAGAAGTTTCTCGAGCGGGCCAGCTTTTAGGCTTAGATTTCGGAATTCCACCCCAATCCAGTCGAGATTGTAGATTTGATTGCGCTGCGAAGCTCTGAATTCCTTACGACTGAAAAGTTTTCAAGCTAAAATAGCCAGTAAGAAGACGGAGAATTGCAGTGATCGTATGAAACGAAGAGTTGCGAACTCCTCTTATAAACTAGAAGAGGAGAATAATTTTCTGGCAAACCTTAGTTTTACATATATATCGAGGGGATATGTCGAAACCTTTTCCGACCGTAGGCTCCGCCCAAGCCACTGCAGAGGCGTGTTAACAGCCCATGAGCTATTATCCAGTTATTTGGTTGATCTCGCCGACCAAATCCATATTACCCACATGTGTTTTGGTCGGCCGGCTCATGAAAGTCTTCGCCAAGTTCGATCAATACTCGTTAAAATAGTTTACAATACAGGTCGACCGCAGTAAGGCTAAATATGAGTCACACATCCGGCGAGAGAATCTTACTTTCTACCTTTTGTTTCCGTTTACAGTCATCAGCAAGGATAGCTGTTTATTTGGCGACCAGGGCTGAAATGGTTACTCAGTCGTCTTAGGAATTTATACAAAAGAGATGTTGTCGAAATGTCTTCTAATTAATGCAAATTTCGCCAGGTAATTTTCTTGGAATTTCGCCATAAAATTTGTAGCGGTTTTTTGACCTGATCAAATTAAAAAAAAAAAACACAAAAGCCGCAGGGAGCCAAATCAAGTGAATTCGATGACTAGTGGATGGTGTACGTTTCGTTTTGGGTCGAAAATTCATGGACAATGATGACACTGCGCCACGGTGCATTTTCATGGTGCAAACTTCACGTGTTTTCTCCAAAAAACCTTTTGTTTTTGGGGGATTGCTCCAAGTAATAGTCCTTATTAACTGTCTGATCTTCTGGGAGAAATTCATGGTCTAAAATACCGTTGTAATCCATAAAAACCGTTAGCATCACTATCTTTTTGAACTGAAAACGACGTTGTTTTTTTTGGTCTTGGCTCATTCAGAGTTCTCCACTCCCTTGTCTGAGTTCTGGATTGTGTGTCATACACATAAACCTACGTCTCGTCTCCAGGAATGACGTGTTTGATGAATGTGGGGTCGGATTAAGCGTTGGAAATCATGTCTTTGGCGTTATCAGCGCGGTCCCTTTTGCATGAAATTCAGGTCTTTTGGGACCAACTTTGCAGCAACTCAGCGCAAAAACAAATCAAATTCTGAATGGATCCATAAGCAATGTTCAAGTCCTCTGCCAACTCTGTGATGGTTAACTTGCGGTTTTTGATCAACCTTTCTTTCACTTTATTAATGTTTTCACCAGTTCTTGATGTCGACGGGCTGCCATTAGTCGAAGTTCCTGATCTTCGATGGGTACACAGTCTGCTATGAAACTTTTATGCCGAAAGAGTTTCCAAATATTTCGAAGGTTTTTTCACCATTGAGTCCATTTTTAACGAAAAATTTAATGCAAACTCATTCCAAAGCTCTTGAAAAGTTAGATCCATTTTTAAAACTGAAAAAAATCGAAAACGTATACACAGGTAGATTTAGTGAAGACGGTGTAAATTTTACAAATGGGAAGCAATGGCGATAAATTTTAAGTTAAGAATATCAACCACTGATGTGGCAAGCTAAAAAAACAAAAACAGAGCTCAAATTAGTTGACTGGAAGCGTCACCTGGTGGTTGGTGCTGGAAATTTTTGATCAAAGTGGCATTTGTCTTTATCATTTCACGTGTAATCCAATTATTCCTAGAGTATGCAAATACCTAACTCGCTAGCCCAACATAATTACATG
>JAYXIM010052014.1:0-16587 GCA_037575425.1 Anastrepha fraterculus | reverse complement strand
TTTTTTCAAGACCGGGGCTTTTTCATGCTAGAACAAAGATGGAGATCTTCTGGGTGACATCCTAATCATACTTAAGTTATGGAGACAGAGTAGGCTAAGACTTGCTAATCGAGAAGGGAACCGACTTTCGTAGGCCCTACCTCTAAAAACGTTCTCGATATAACTTTCTGAATTGCTAATAAAACTATGATTAGGGACTGGAAGGTTCTAGAAGAACTCTCTTTCTCAGATCATAATTACATCAGTTTTAATATTGATTTCCTTTTCACAAAGATCACCAAAGTTCTGAGGGATCCCGGAAAAACTAACTGTGATCTCTATGGAAAGATTCTGACTAAGGAAGTGAGGAAATATACCGATAAATTCGCAAGAAGACGTCGAAGTTTTACATAACAGGCTTACAAAAACCATTATTGAAGCATA
The DNA here is from genome assembly GCA_037575425.1 of Anastrepha fraterculus. Lineage (NCBI taxonomy): Eukaryota > Metazoa > Arthropoda > Insecta > Diptera > Tephritidae > Anastrepha > Anastrepha fraterculus. The sequence goes on along the minus strand of JAYXIM010052014.1, from coordinate 16,164 downwards.
AAATATCTCTTGTTCCCCAAAACGACTAAAACGGAAGCCTCAGCCTCTTCCAACCAGAAGCTGGGCGCTAGAGGGTATTATGTTCGTGTGAAACCCTCAAGTTAGCGAGTTTGGCAGAATGTGAGGTTATTTGGGAAGAATACATAGATATAGTTAAACTCCTTAAAAAGGAAATGCGCGTTGCCGAAATAAACTCTATGCAGATATAGAAAAATCAGTGGCATAGCCAGGAAATGTATTGTCAAAGCCTCCTTCTGTACCCAACCTTGTTAAGAAGGAAAAAGGTACATGGGCCAAAAGCAGCACAGAATAAGATCTCTCTAGCACCCACTTTCCAAGCTGTGTTGACGTAAACAATACCGATCCAGCCGGGGTGGCAGCAGGATTAACTAAAATATACGTAATTACTCACGAAAAACTGGATTAGACAATCAATTCATTTGTCTCTTTCAAATTGCCTGGACCAGATGGTATCATTCCGGTCGCGATACAAAAAGCTTCACGCTTAGTAATACCATGGTTGAAGAATATTTACGAGGGATGTTGGAGAATTGCGAGCGTTGACTTTATATCCAAAGCATCTGTACTCGAAAGATTATAGACCGATTAGTCTTGTGCAATTTATTCTCAAAATCTTTGAACAACTTTTGGCAAACCATATAGAGGACAGGTTAGGTCCTGAACGGCTAGCAAAATCCCAACACGCGTATTTTAAGGGTAGATCCACGGATACTACACCACTTATTCTCGTATTTCGTGTTGAAAAAGCTTTGGAATATAAGGAATATGCTTTAAGAGCATTTCTGGACATTGCTGTGACATTCAACAATGTACTAAAACTAACACTAACATTAATAGAGTAGAGATGGATCCTACCATGTATCACTGGATTACAAGTCTCCTGAACTACAGAAGGATTGTTACAGAATGGAGACTATTTTAACGAGGAAAGTACGTAGAGGGACTTCTCAAGGGATGTCTTATCGCTACTTCTCTGGTTGCTAGTTGAAAATCATATACTCACTCGACTTGAAGGTAGAGCTCCAAGACTGATTACATAAGCAAATGGCATTGGTGATTTGCGTTCTAATGGGCGACGCTTTCAAAACCAGATATAATTGGGCTAGCAATGATGGTCTGAATATCAGTGCTGCGAAAACTGACTTACTACTCTTTACAAAGAAGTACAATGTTCCACCATAGACATTACCCTCGCTCGACGGCGTCGCTCTATCGCTAAACTCCTACACCCAAAACCTATAAGTAATAGGGGACAATCAATTGACATGGAATTCTAATGTTGACGAGAGGGCGAAGAAGGCAACGTATGATCTACACGAATGTAAAACCATGCTTGGAAGCACATAGGGTATCTCAGCCGCTCTTATGCACTAGTGGTACATTGCAATCGTTAGATCAATGGGACATTATTGTATGGCACATTGGTGTGGTGGAAAGTGGTAAGGAAGATTTCTATGCGGAAAATCAGGCATGCAGCCGGCTTTTTTTAATTATACATTTTTTTGACTTTGAAAGCTCTTTCCCGCTGAAATTCTTTGCAGAAAATCACCATCTTACCTTGGCGAAACGAAGTGAATCGCCTTAACCTGCTCACCATGAGCCTTACAGAAGCGCGAAAGGGACACCGATTTGGTTGAAAAATTGTCTTTTCCATTTTTTCCATTACCGATTCAATACCTTAAGGCGAATATCATCAAACTGTTCCCCCGTCCCCAAGGTTTTGGAGAACTGGGTTACGCTACTGCAAAGCCAGCCGCGGCAGCCACATCAATGAAATTCCATTAGCGATTGGAAAGTTTGCTTTTTTCAAATAAACCAATAATTTGATAAATACAACCAATAAATTAATTTTTGTTAATTTTTAAATTGTTAAATAGAACCCACTATCTCGATTCCTTATGTTGTTACATACAACTGTTGGATGTATAAAATTGTAACACTCTTCTGCACAAGTGCGCGCTTGTTTAACAAAAGACTTAAACAGCAAACTTTGGCGGCTGTTATGTTGCCATTTTTGGCATTGTTTTTTGTAGTGGGTTTTGAAGAATTTGTTGTCTATTGGTACGCAGAAAATGCCAAATTTTTGTACGGTATTGCGTGTTACAAAAATTGCGTGCCACGCACAAATGACACCAATTGCAATGGCATGCCAATGTTGCAGGCATTTGGCAGTCGTGGTCACCATGACTTCTGAGCAGTTTGTAAACGTTGTCGGCCATTGCTACAGTTCAGCTGTGCACTCATAATATTGGGCTTGTAGTGATTTGTTACTGTCACTCAACTTCAGTTTGTTTGTGATTTGGAAAATTGTTTGACATGAAAAATTAACGAGCTATTTGTGTGTGGAAAATTGAGTTGTGTTGCATTTAATTAGTGTGGTAGCCTTTTGTGTACACACATATTTGATTTTTTTCTATGAAATTTATGTACGTAAATATTAAATTTTGTGAAAAGCACACGGTATTGTATTTTTATACTCAAAAGTAGAAATTCTCAGTATATAATATAAACTATGTATGCATACACTTATATTTTATATGCACAATTTTCTACACTATACACTAACACTACAAAACTATTGTATATACACACAATTAACTCAGAGAGGACTCTGACTAAAGGATTGAATGTGGCAAAATTGTACTTTGGAAGTAAAATATTGAGACTAGACGCAGATTATGTATGGAAGCATTGGAAGTTAATCTTTCTATAAGAGTAACTATATAACTCTATAAGAGTAACTGAATTACTCAGAAGACGAACTACAAAAGTACAGGCAAAAAAGATACTATGCCAAGATTTCGAATTTCATAGTTAACAACGCGATTCATAGATGGTAAAAGCTTTGCAAAGTTCAGCGGACGGAGAGAAGAAGTAAAGAATATTTTTTGAATTCATTCTATGCGCCGAATGAAGGCGGCATAATAAAGTTAAGATCTCGCAAAGTAGATGCGTAAAGTATTCAGATTACACTGGTGAGAAAAAGATAGGTTAAAAAAAGTAATTATTGAATATGATTTCGAAACAATATGCTTGGCGTCACAACTTAAAAAAGATACGCAAATTAAAACAGATTTTTAGAGGTCTGTAGATAAGTAAAATTAGATACGATAAAATCACTTATGTAGGATAACTGTGCTTCTTTAGTAGTTAATGAAGTTACAAATATAATTACTTTCAAAATGTTCTAAGTACACTTTCCTCAAAGACATACCACTATTTAGTTCAAGATGGTACTACATTTCTTCTTTTGTATTTTTTTTCATGTGTGTGGCGACATTGTAAATTATTTAAATATTTTTATAGTTTCACAGAATCTCAGTTATTCCCCATTTATTACAAAATGCAAAATCATCAAGAGGTCTCCAAGAAATTGCTTCTTATTGCTTGAACCATTTACTAAATGCAATCGCCTACAGAGCCCTGTTCAGTGTACGAAATGTAAATTTGAAATTAGCTTCGTTAAAGTTATTCGGCCTCTCAAGATGTGCGTATAAATTATCGATCATAAATTTGTATATTCTGGACACTCTTCTCTCCCAAATGCACCCGTTTTGGAGGTATCGAGAGTACTATAAGGTAAAAAGATTTATTGCATAACCTTAAAGACATGATTATAGATTATATAAAAATTTATATAATGTATTTAAGGCTATAGTACCATAAAACAATGCCGATTATATAAGAATTTTATTTTCGTGAAATGAAACAAGCTGATTTTGTTTCTACAAAATCTTGTGAAAGTGATATTCTAAGAAGGCGAACAAATATCAATGGTGAAAAGTAAAGTGGTTGAAGTTATGTTGGATGAGGGTTTATAAGGCTTAAAAAGCAAACCATATACAAACTTTATTTAGTGAGAATGAATATTTCAAATCATAATCGCTCACGGGGAAGACCACAGAACGATGGAGATATAGTATTAACACGTTTATATCAACACATTCAGTCCCAACGCATTCGAAAAATTTGCAGATATGCTAGATTTATTACCATATATCCCTTCAATACATCATGACTATTTTTGAAAATTTAATCATAATGAGGAAAATTAAAATATATTAATAGTAAGAGTATAATAATAATTTCATTGAATGGTAAATGTTGAATTAAAGCCTTTTTATTTTGCTATTTTTTTATTTTTTTTTTACTGTGAAAGCACTTTATAAAAAGAAATCAGTTTGTTTGTATTGAGATATCGCAGTTAATATTTTGTAAATGTAAGATGTTTCCTTTTTGCTGACTTTGAAAGTGGTGAAAGTCCTGTGGAAGCTATTAAAAGTATGCATTTTTGGTAAGCACATTAAAAAAATTATTACAATTTATTTATTCAAATTTTAAATTATGAATTTATACCAAGTTAATGTTTAAAAAATATAAAGTAGTGTAATAACACATAATTTTTCAAATAAAATAATTTATTTTCCACCTCTAGTGCAATTGTTTACCATTTGGCATTATCGAAATGCAAAATCCCACAATTGTAAACTTCCGAGTGTATTTCTGCCATGAAAAATAATAAGAGGCGATACCAAACACCAAAAGAGGGTGCAAGTGCTAATATACCATATAATAATAATAGACAATAGGAACATCCAGTTCAGCTAAAAATAAAATAACAACAATAAGCAAAATCTTTCAGCGAGCACCGAATATCATTGCAAAGCACATTTTTTATTATCATTACTTATTGATACAATATTTTTGCTTGTCGAATACTCGACTTCTTTAAAAAATGTGCAAAAAATAGAATATACATTAAAAGAATCTATAACTAATTTAATTGAATCAATTTTTACCTACTACTAAGCAAAATACTTCTGTAAAGGGCGTAAATTTATGAATCTTTTCCGTTTAAAATTTTTTTAAAGAATAATTATAGAAAGTATTATTAAAAATCGCGTGGCAAAAATAATGTGTATTCTGGGTGTGGTTTTTTTCGCTCTGAACTAAGAATTGTATTCTCTCAGTTGCTATTTTTTTGAGCGTAGCCGAATGGGTTGGTGCGTGATTACCATTCGGAATTCACAGAGAGGTCGTTTGTTTGAATCTCAGTGAAAGCAAAATTAATAAAAACATTTTTCTAATAGCGGTCGCCCCTCTGCAGGCAATGGCAAACCTCCGAGTGTATTTCTGCCATGAAAAAGCTCCTCATAAAAATATCTGCCGTTCGGAGTCTGCTTAAAACTGTAGGTCCCTCCATTTGTGAAACAACATCAAGGCGCACACCACAAATAGGAGGAGGAGCTCGGCCAAACACCTAACAGAAGTGTACGCGCCAATTATTTATTTATTTTTTTAAGTTTAAAATTTTCCATCAGAATTAATGATTAATTTTTGACGTTAGTTTTTCTCTCCGCGCTTAGTAAATAATCACAAAAGCTCACTCACATGCAGAAATTAAGTCTGGTGAAACTAGCTAAATAATACTGTATGTCCTTATCCAACTTTAATACATAATTACATAACCATTCGTTTCTGGCCATGATTACGCTATTCATATGATGTTGCAAAAATTTTCACTACATATGCAGTTTTTCCATAGTTTTACGCTAAGCTTTTCATGCAAGAGCCACACAATTCTCCCAACTCGTAGTGCAGCTGTTACTACTACATTTACAAATATTCTTCATATTCTCTATTTTTCTGCCATCACCATTTTTCTTGTTTTTGCTACCATCAAATTTGTATGCCAACCATGCAGCCCCCAGATGATTCTCTTACCGCCAAAGTTGCTAGCAAAAAGTGTAATTCATCATTTTAAATGCCCCAGCAAACGATACTTCTGTCGCTCTTCAGTGCTTTTGTGGCTGCTGCTGACCGCATTAATATCCATAATAGCTACTTCGGCACAAACACATGTACATATTGTTCTTGCAGCTAGTGTGTTGCTTGTAGTTTAAATGACTAGGCTGCTACGTGCCGCCGGCTACTACACATGTTGCCGATAAGCGCCAGCAATAGTAATAAGCTGAATAGGACTGGCGCAAGACTAGTAATGGTGTGTATTGCCATACAATTCTAGCCAACGCTCTTGGTGTTGTTCTTATTTTGTTCCAGAACAACGTGTGTACACCCTCAGTGTGCATTTAAATGCTAGGCCACGTTTAATTTTGAACCATTGACTTGCAAGTCATTTGCTCGTCAAGACGCCTCTCCGTTGAACTTATTTGTGGCAGTCAGTGTGAGGTGAATTAATTTGTTACCTTAGCATGAATGTTGTATTAAAGCTTACTTGACCAGTTTTCGTGTTTCAGTAGTTTTCGATTCCTTTACTTATGTGGATTGGTTTTTTTACTTTTAAATTAAATGTTTCTTTATAGGACCTCTATGGGATTTTATTTCTAAATAAAGCCGAATTGATTCAAAGCGATTCACTCACTTGACATATCTGCTTTGAATGCCTGCTTTTTCAGACTTGGCTATCCCAATTTTCATAGTTTTCTTACAACTTTTCGTCAAATATCCAACTTTTTTAAACATTTTCAAAAAACGCTTTTTATTTCTGCCTGCTCCATATTCCTTACGCCGAAGTTTCTCTTGCTCATATTTTTTACTCCTTATAATTTCTAAAATTTTCTTTCTACGTATATATTGAAAGATATGTAGAAGCAATGCACTTCCCTATGTTTCCGCTTCATTAGCTTGAAAATCTTTGGTAGTGACGTAGGCAAAATCGTTTATGAATACTGCTCTTATTTCCATCCATTTCTTAGCTGGATAAAGGTGAAAATTTCAAAAGTCGAGGCATTACTTTTCTTTAAAGGGTCAGCAGATTCGAATAACCCACTTTGTCTCTTGGAGTAATTTCATCGACTGGAGTGCCTCGCCAACGTGCTGTCCAGCCAGTAGTCTCCATATTACCACTACCAGCGAAGTGAATGCCTCTTAATATTCGCAATAATTCGTGTTTATTCGGCACGTGGCTTTTGAAGGTGATGCGATTTTCTCCAAAATTTGTTACGGGTTCCCTTAAACCTGATTAGGATAAAAAAATAAAGTTTTCTAAGTTGTTTTTGGGAATGCATCTTTTGGCAGCCTCTTCAACAATGTCGAAATTTAAAAGTTCAAGCTGTTTGTGTAATACATCGCATCACCTGGAGAAAATATAAAAGCACAATTCGAAATGCCACTAAAAACTGAGAAATGTAAACTGTATGAATTTATCGCATTCAAAAATTTAATGATGCTCGAAATAGTTGGGTCAAGCGATAGTTTTGGAGAGACTCAGGGAAAGACTTACGCCTCAACAATGTATACGAATCGTACAATTTTATTTCGAAAATTGACGCTCAGTGAAAAGTGTTCCTCACGCTCTCAGCCCAACAAACGATAATGCCCGTTTTTGGCTTAATGGCTACGTCAAAAAGCAAAATTGTCATATTTAGGCTGAAGAGCAACCCGAAGCCATTCAAGAACAGCCATTACGTTCATTGAAAACAACCGTTTAGTGCGGCCTATTGGATGGAGGAATCGTCGACTCATATTTCTTCAAAGACGAAGCTGGCACCAATGTAACAGTGAATGGCGAATGCTATCTTGCCATGAAAAACGACTTTTCGATGTCGGAAATTGAAGCCTGTGATCTCCACAACATTTGGTTCCTACAAGATGACGCTACTTGCAGAACAGGTCGTGAAACAATGGAATTACTACGTCGACGTTTCGATGTGCAATTAATCTCTCGTCTTGGACAAGTAGACTAGGCACCAAGATCGCGTGATATCCCACCTTTGTGTTTTTTGTAAAGTCTTAATATTTTGTGGGTAAACCAGCTTCGATTCAGACATTGAAAGCCAACATTACTAAAGTTATTTACGTGATACTGACCGAAGTCCTCCGGCGAGTCATTCTAAATTGAATTACGGCGCAGTTTCGCAGTTGCGGCCAACATTTGAGAGGAATTATCTTTAAAAAATAAATGTGATGAATGGTTCTTCACAAAAATAGGAAAGATACCTCTAAATTGAACACCCTTTAAATTTATATAACTTAATGCTTTATTCAATCGTAAAACGCAATGAAGAATAAAACAAAGCGGAAAATGCTTGATGAATTGCTTTTTGCCACTGTAAATTTTTGATTTTGATTGGATAAAAAAAATTCAAGAAATTCTTAATGTCTTGCTTAAGAAAAGGGCTTTTCATACAATTCGTGACAGTTTTGTTTTTAAGACTGAACAATTTTCAGGTTTTTGAAGCATTTTCGCATTCAAGGGAGCCATCTACTTATTAAAGATTGAGTACATTTTATCTCTTCTTTGAACTCATTGAAACTGTAATGATAAGCCTCGCAATTCTTCGGTTTTTCGTTGAATTTTTTCCCGTATAAGCTTTCCTGACTTGACGAGTCGTTTGAGAACTTCTCTTTCCACTTTATGCCGATTTTAAATGTTGCGCTAAAATATTGTATCTGGTACAGTTGTGCCATATACTGCTGTAAGCGATATCACAGTGAGCGCACAAAACTGTGCTGTCGGAAATTAATCTTTGTTTTTGCATGATTATCGATGCTGAAATATTTATTGCAACGGTCTTCCGGCATGAATATTATATAAGCGAGAATATTGTATGAAAACAACAACTCACACATAAATACAAATAGTTTACTATTCTTTTGTTGAATTTTAAATTTCCTCCCATAAAACGATACTTATGTACATATGTATCGTACATAAATATAACGACTTTTTATTATATCAACATCCTGTTAACAGCCAATTTTATGTTTTACTAGGAACCATAAAAACTTTTAGTCACTTATGTGGCAAAAATGTAAAATTTTTACGATGAGCCTCCTTTTGCTGCACTTAATTATTTGTATTTACATATTTCACTTATAAGGGAATACAATAGTCCCACATAAATGCATAAATGTATATAGGATATAATTTTTAACTAAAGGCAGTTAGTAACTGATGTGGTATTCATTTTTAAAGGTAATATCAAAACAGTATTCATGCAGTATCAAACGACGTATCAGAAGGTATTTGTAACAGTGTCGATATTTTATCCTTCGATACAAAAATATAAGCATAAACATACTTATATATATGTACATATCATTGGCCGGGTGTTTGGCCGAGTTCCTTCTTCCTCCTATCTGTAATTTGTGCCTTGATATTTTTCCACAAATGGAGCGACTTACAGTTTTGTGGCGCCTTTAAGTGGCAGATACTTTTTTATGAAAATCTTTTTCGCAGCAGAAATACACTCGAAGATTACAGCTGTATATGTAATATGTAGTAGATCTCAAAAATAAAATGTGAAAATTGAAGTACGTGTACACATAATAGCTGTCACTTTATATCCAGCCATCTTCAGAGCCGCTTAAAAAAATAAGTTGTTCTATTATTTCCCCTACTTAAAATCATTCCACTCTTAGAGAACAACCAGTCTGCTGGTACAAGAGTTGTTTTGATACACAAATGGTTTCTAGCCTCTTGGTATAAAAAATTTATTAATACCAATATTACATGGTAAACAAACTACAAAGACAAAATGCGACAATGAGACAAAAACAAATTGCAAGAGTTGTTCAGGCAAAAGTCCAGAGCAGATAATGCTGGCTACACGGCGAACATAGGTCTTTCGAAAAAAAGGCTTTCATACGAAAATTAAAAAAAAAAAAAAAATTTATTAAAAAAAAATAATGTTAGTTTTAGATCGACATTTCGACAGGCTTTCTTATCACTGTAGCATATTTCTAGCTGATCTATGCTGTAACTAAAGAAGCTGAATTAGCGTTGGAAATTACTCCCCTCAAAAATTGCGTAAACGTCTGTGGTCAAGCTGCTATTAAAGCAATAATGGCTGTAAAAATTAGCTTTGAATGATTGCAACACTATAGATCCAAAATAGACGACATCTACGAAAATAGAGAGGTCACAATTTACTGGGTACCAAGGCACAAAGGAATAGAGGGAAATGAGAGAGTTGACGAGCTTTCCTAGGATGAGTACGTCGAGAATAAAAGAATATCTTCTACTCTCAGTTTTGAAGACGGAACTAGACGAGGAACTAACTCTGGAAGCACAGTCTACATGGGAAGCCTCGGTCTTCAACAGGATTGCCAAAATAATGCTACGACTTGCAACACGAAAATAACCAACTTTATTTGATCACTCCCAAGGAAGAAATGTAAAATATGTATTTGTTGGAGTAGGGACGGCACATTGTCTCACTCCATATCACTCAGCTAAAATGGCCCAGAACAACGTGGGTAATTTATGCGAAGAAGAAAGGGGTACGATAGAAGACCTCCTTTGCCACTGCCCTGCTCTAAGCAAAACGCGTATTCTTCATTTCTGTGGAATATTCCTGACAAAAGTTTATTAAAATTTGCCAAGTCATATACCACGAGCTATGTTTAACACGGCCCCCAGCAATATTGGTAACACTACGGACCCTTGTGGTCTATGTGAGATCTATTCAGATCAGTCAGATATGCCTAATCTAACCTAGATCGACATTAATTGAAGAATACTCCTACAGTGTGCAAAACAAGACTGCGATGCAAGTAATGGATGTCCATGGAAAACATCTGATAAGATTCACGGCTCAGCTAAGGGAAAAACTAATTTGAACCGTGTCATCATAACTTTAGCATAATCGTGTCGTTGTTCCTTTCTGGGTAGTAAGAAGAGCTCCTCATTTCATCAAATAATTATACTGAAAACTTAGTTTTTGCACGAAGTCTTCATTGGTAGGGTTTTTTCCCCGACATTGTGGGAGATTTGGTTAGCTCAAGAAGCAACATTAGCATTCACTTCTGGACGGAGCTATAATTGAACAGTTAGAGAGAGAGCTCTTGGTGAAGAAAAGTGACATTTTTTAAATCTCTATTAGTAATGTATCTGGCATCTTTAACACTATGCAGCACAAGTTGAAATATCAGAATTATGAAATAAAAGATTGCGTCTTTCCAAAGGCCGTGAGGTTAGTAGAGAAAACAAACAAACAAAAAGAGGAGCAAAAGTAAGTGAGCCACTGAACTGTCAAACACAAAAACGCACACTCACACTTTCATGCCGCGTCCTCATCAGCAAAACCGCAAGAAACCCGCATTTGAAGATTTTATTATAATTCGTGTTTTCATAATTTAATAAACGACACTTCATTTTTGATATTATTTTTTTATAAAAAAATTACAAATTTTAAAATTACAATATACACAAAGCCATTCCCTGAATAGTTCTTAACAAGTAAGTAGCAAGTAAATATTTGTTTATTTTCTGTACTGACGTCACTCAATTGCCAAATTCCCCAGTTTTCGGTAGGCGCCTCATTCCTTATTCGCAACATCGTGATGAAATATGATGCAGCTGTTCTGCGGGGGAAAGTATCTGAGGCGGCAACTGCTGTTGGTGACCACCGCAACAAAAGTGGTTTGACCTGCTTGACTACCACTCGGTTGGTACCGGGCTCGTTAGATAATGGATATAGTGTTTTTCTCTGTGGTAGTTGTCTTTCTAGTTGTATTACTTCCCATGAAACAAATTTTCATAAAACCCGTGAGGAGGTGGCATAGATCTCTACACCATCAACACAAACACACAAAATTCGAAGAGAAGCCTTGGTACCACGCAAGAAGGCAGAAAACACAAAAAACTACCCTTTACCATTTTCCTGTATGAGCTTTGGTGTTTTTGATTTTCGATAACCAGCTAGCCATAGATAAAAAGAGTTGCAAGGTTTCCTTCCTATTATGGTTTTCAAAAACATGGGTAAATTCTTTTGCATCAGCTATACAAATACGAGCTGCAAAATTTACGAGGTGGTTCTTAAGCTGCTGCGTTAACTACGATGCCGGTTTTATAAGTACCCATGTTTGATGACAGGGGGCGTTCCTGATTTTCACTAAGATTTAAAAAGAGCAGTACCGTTCGGTAATACCCTTTTTCTTTTTGGATGGGGAAAATGCAAGTAGATAAGAGCAAAGTTGTATGCTCTCTGTGGGGACGCTTCTCCATCTATGACTAGTTCAACGATTTTAAACGTGGGCGAACATCCGTTTTTGATGGGGAGCGACCAGAACGCCCGGGAGACGGGGTTACGGAGAAAATCATTCAAAAAGTCGACGATATGATTCTCGCTGATTGACGAACGAAAGTGAGCGAAATAAAAGAGGCCATTGGAGTGTCGACTGGAGCGGCATTTAATATTGTACATGATGATATTGGACCGGTTTCACAAAAAATTGAAGGAGACGCGGCAGCATTTGGTGAAAAAAGATGCTGTTTCACCACGATAACGCATCAGTACATCATCCGGACTTATCGCCGCCAAACTGCATGAATTGCATTATAAATTTCTGAAGCGCGCTCCCGCTTTCACCTGATCTGGCTCTCTGCGACCTTTTCTTGTTCCCCAACATGAAGAAATGGCTCGCAGGGGGAAAAATTAGTTCAAACGAAGAAGTCATCGCCGAGACAGAGACTTATTTTGGAGAGTTGAACAAAACCCTTTTTTTGGAGGAGTTAAAAAATGGCTGGAGCGTTTGGAGAAGTATATCCTTCTAAAATAGGACTTGAAAAAAAAAAAGTTTTTTGAAAAAATGGTGTTCATTTCTAACACGGGTACTTATTGAACCCCCTTGCTAAACCAAATAGTTCGGATCTTGCAGTATTTGATACAGTCACTGTTGCTGGTATCGCGAGAAATAGGACAGCCTCAGCCGCCTTCGGAAGACCAATTTGAAAATGGTTTGACTTGCCTCCCTCTGTTAGCTTGTGGAAAATAAAATCTAAAATCGCGTTGCCCCATTGATAAAATTTTTAGAAAAATTAATTGCTACAAAAATTTCAGATGCCTATGATAAATCGCAGCAGGAAATTGTTAACATGAGGCGATACAATGTTACGCCTAACAATTGCGATTGCAATATTCATTAATTATGCTTTATTGCTTAACAAAGTAATTCATTTGTATATTTTTTATTTTTTATATTGCCATGCTGCCGAAAGATTGATGTATGATAACAAATAAAAATGCAGAAATATACAGTTTGTAGCTGATGCTTGCAGGTGTTGCTAAAGTATTTAAATTTATGTATGCATGAGTGTATGTACAGTAGGGTGCATCACGCTCCATACAAAAAAATTAATTCGTGCAGTTTTTTTCAACGGAATTATACAATTTATGGTATTTTAAGACTTCCACCAAAATATTTGGCAAACGCAATCAAATTTATGTGAGCTGAACCGATTTGGAGTGAATATTTCCAAAATTTCATTATTTTGATATGTTATAAATTTTTTTAAACATTGTTATGCAGACTTTCTAAGCATAATCCTCATCTGTGCTGTTTTTTGGAACAAGTATTTTTTTTAAATTGTATTAATTGTATTAAAAAAAATCGATTTTGAATGATATTTCAAACTGGTTTTGCTCGAATAAATCTTAATATTTTTCCGAAATATTTTGGTAAAATGTTTAGAATATTATAAAGTTTATAGTTCCGGTGTAAAAGCCGCCCCTTTTTGTGGTGAGACACCCTAATGCATATAATTCGTATGCGCTGAGATTCGTGCAACTGTAAATTTTTATGTTCTACATACAGCTACGGCCAACTACATAATTAACAACAACAAAAATTGTGGATAAGGCTCATTCTTCTTCTTGATTGGCGCGATAACCGCTTAAGCGATTTTTGCAATTGAAATGCAAGGTAGTGTTTTTAGTGAAAACTGTGACTAAAAATGGCTTGGTTGGTTGCTGTTGCGAATGATAAATAGGCAAATTCGGTGAACTAATGTTTATCAAGGTTTTCAAACTATCAAAAATAAGGCTTCCCCAAACACTTTGTCCTTCCTCTGCACCAGTCTGCCTGTGTAAGTATCTAACGACTCAGTAGTAGGTCTCGCGCTTTAGGATTTAATTGTTCTTTCTGCAATTAGCCAAGCAGCTTAGTCGGTATTAGGAGATCTGATATTTGGTGGAACTCAAAGATACAAGAACTTCTTCGGCCTCTAAGTTATCTAGGATAGAGGTATTGACTGTTATGATCATCAGCCATTTCACTTTACAGGGCTAGATGCCACTCCAATAGAGCCAAGAGCCTGTATTGCTGTCTGGCTGTGCGAATATATATATATATAATCTCGAGCATTGCGGGGTTAGAACTATGGAATAAGTCTGCCATATGAGAAAGACTTAAAATTATATTAAAGTACGGAAAAGTATAATTTTCCAGATGAATGAAAACTAAATAGACTCTCTCTATATGGTAAGTCATACGCTCGGCGACGCACATCGAAGGCGTAAAAATTCGGTCGTTCTACCTTAAAGTGCGATTGTTGTAAAATGGATAACTCTGACGCTAAGTCATCATCCACCAGCTACTACTAAAGTAGGAAATTATAATATATGTTATTAAAACGAGTGGTACAGGAATGTGTTGATAATTAGCTGCCCGCAGCTGTATATTATTTTTCACGTACTAGCAAGTAATTGACTTTTCAAGTTTATTAAAAGCAGTAAATTTATTCTGCATGATGTTTTCTTTTTGTGTTTATTTTGTTTTCAAGCATTTAGTGCAGCGAAAGTATGCAACACATAACCGATAAGCAAACAGTGCGCGTTAAATGCTGTGCTGATTGTTGGGTGCGCCTGAGGCAAGTCTCGAGCGCACTTACGGTTGGGTTGAAAGCCGATAGCGATAAGCCGATATTTGCTGTTCAATGAGTTGCAATATGACCAAGTGTGAGTAAGTATGTGTGCTATTAGGCAAATACCGGGTGCTTCAAAAAAATGTATACACACTTTGAACTTCCATAGAAAATTTATTTACCGGTCTACAAAGTTAAATTTCAGGAAAATAGAAAGCTGAAAGTCCAATGTAAATGAAACATAAATAACAAATGTTAATACTGTTCAAATGATTCCAGGTCAAAATCCCGAAAACACATGCCCGAATGGACATTCACCCGAAACCCAATCACCCGAAAATAATTTACCCGAATAAATTTGCCCGAATACGAATACCCGAATCTTATTAATTTTCCCGAAAAATGCCCGAAAAAATAAAAATAAATTTTATATAAAAATGTTAATAAATAATTAAAATTCAAAATTTTGTAAACAAGTTTTAATTATATGGCATGGTGTGAAAGAAATTGAATTGTGTGAATTTAGGATATTTGAATGTTGTATGCTAAATTAGTTAAGTATTCCAAAATTTTGTTTTCTTCTTTATATCTTTGGTATTCTTCCGTTATTGTGCGTAATCGTTTTTGGAGTGATATCCAGGTTTGACGTGGTGTCGCTTCTTTTCTTCGAACCAATTGACAGTCCCAATAGAATTGATTATTTTTCGACGGTTTGGATCTGACATAAATGTATCCTCCGATTATTAATTTTTTTCCGACAAGTTGTCCCACTTCCTCAATTTCTTCCATTTTTATGAATAATTAAGAACGAATGACTGACTGATGAATTTGACACAAGAATTTTGACAACATTTGTTATGAATAAATAAAGGAATAGCACTCTTTTGTTCTTTTCTTGCATGTACTTCAAGTGTATACTAATTCTTAATTATTTTAAATTTTTTTTTCTTTTCGGGTAAAAGGATTCGGGCAAATGGGTTCGGGCGAAGACGTTCGGGCAAAAAAATTCGGGAAACTGTCAATTCGGGGAAATATACATTCGGGCGTGTGGATTCGGGCGGGTGTTTTCGGGCGTTTGGGCGTAAACGGTTCAAATTGGTGACCTGCAGCACGTGCCCCTTGCCTTGAAGATTTGTTAGGAGAGCGTTGAAACAGTTCCAAGACTGCCGTTGATGACTCATCACTTGTAGCTGTTCGAGGCCGACCTGAATGACCTTTATGCACATCACACACTGTTCCATGAACTTCGAATTTGTCTCGTATGCGTGTAATTGTTAATCTTGAAGGTGGTTCTGTATCATACTTCCTTCTCCACTGTCTTTGAACTTCATTTACATTCTCAAACTTCCAGTACCACTTAATAACCTGCTTACGTTCTTCAAAACTCAAACGTACGTCCCTCATGTTGATATTACAAATTCCAACTGATAATATAACATAGAGGGACGATTATGCTGGCACCTGGCGAAGAAATATAACATTAGCCTTGTAGAGCGGGAAAACTACAATAGTTCAAAGTGTGTATACATTTTTTT
>JAYXIM010052013.1:0-16633 GCA_037575425.1 Anastrepha fraterculus | reverse complement strand
AAAAAATACCAGTCTAACGGTTAGACGCGATAGAAGTGAAACCTTCCGTAAAACAAGCAGCATTAGGAGCGGGATAATTATAGGTTCATTATAATATTGCTATAAAGTTCGTATTTTATTTTTACAGACGTACTAACATACACACAAACATTCGTAGGACGCTTGGTCTAAGCAAGTATTAGGTAGTGTAGTATAGGTGTACATAATGCCTTCTCGCTCACCGTAGCTCCGTAATACGCAGGCGCGCAAACATACGTACTAGCATACATACAAACATACATACGTATGACGCTTGAACTAAACACCAAAGCAAGTAATAGGCAGTGTAGTGTACATACTACAATACTCACTATACTAGCGTGGCTCAGCAGTACGCAGCCACACACATATACGTATATCAACATATAACGCTTCGTAGCCAAGAGTGGGGAGGCTACGAAGCACCGCACAAAGAGGAGACGGGGAATAGGGAACGCTGTATAACTGTGTTCTATCTCATTCTCTCGCAGGCTTTATACTATAAGATCTATATGTTTGTCTGTTTTTAGTGTCGCTTTTTCGTTTCATCGAGTCTCAAATCAGTCCCAATGATTCTAAAGAAGTTTGCACTTCAAAAAGCTATTCAACCGAATCGTCTGAAAATTTAATATGTTGTTCACGACATCAATGGCTATCGCCCGTACTAGAATCCTATAATTATTTCAATTATTTCGTATTTTAGTTTTTTGAAAAAATAAAAACAACCCGATTTTTAGAGTTTCAAATTCAGAACCGCGATATTGTGTGATTTTTTTTTATTCTAGTGCGGGACATAGCTATAGTCATACTGGTTAATATTTTTTTTGGTTTTTGTGTTTCAGATAAAGAGAAGAGCCAAATTGGACAACACCGTCCAGGTTCAATTTTTCGGGAGGGTCAACTTCCGCGACATTTTTAAATGATTAAAATTAAATGAACAATTTTTTTTTCTTTTTTTATGTAAAATAAGTTAAATAAAATCCCTACAAAATTTAAATGCCGTTTTTAATTTTTTATTGTAAAAATTTCCTTAAAATACCCGAAATTTTCGAGCTCTAGACCATCGGGATCACTTAAATCGTGGTTAGCGCATAGCTGTTCTGTGGTAATTATTGATGCTTTATCTTCGGATTCTTTTGGGCCAGGTGTTACTCAAGAGAGCATTTCAGGATCTCTATTATTTGTATTTTTTATAATATATATTTGGCAAAAGTTTATACGGATAATTTGGAACATTCGCGATATTCAAGCGCTCAACCACGCAATATGTCTTCAAAAGAACTTGACTGACATTGATTTGTTCTTTGAATATTTAAAAATGTTTTCGCTTAACATTTTCGATGCGTCAAAACGTTATTTTAATAACAGCTATTAGTGCTTGTGCGCTGCAAAGTGTTGCAGAAGTGTATGCAGCAATAATTTGAAGAGGAACTGTCGATAGATAGAACTGAACGCGTTGAAAACGTTTTTCTCAAATTCGCATTGTGATGGAAAAATCCAGTTCCGCCTTATGGCTTGAGACTAGTGCTAATCAACTTAAGCACTTTAGAAAACAGATAACAGTTCTTTTATTATCAATTTTTATAATACAATTACCGGCGGAAGCAGTGGTCTACCCAGGACTGTCATGTTAATAAAGAAGTAGAATTACCTGCATCATTGACTCTTCAGCTTTTCTGCAGCGGATAAGCTTTAATATTCCACAAAGTACAATAGTTTTCGAAATATTTACCTTTTTTACAGTGATAGAATTTAGAAGCAAAACATCGTTTTCGTGTGCGCTTCGGGAATTTAATTCACATCAACGGGACTTTCTTTTTTAAGAGATACCTAATTTAATTGCTGAATGAAATTTTAAATGTAATTGTTAATTATCTACATTTTATATATTTTCTAGACTGCAAGGTCTGTTCTACACTGCAATGTAGATTTACAATAAAACAAATAAATGAGCTGCTTACTTCAGTGCAGTACAGTTTTATCTGGCAAATGTTTGAATATTTCTGCCCATCGGTTTGAAACTGAAACACGGCTCTCGCTCTTTACTTTTTATTCTTATCGTCACTGCAGTAGTTCCACCCGCAGTAGTTTTGCCCGCATCTGTACCAGCACTGGCAAGACATAAATGCTATGCAGCGCCATGTCGATCTCACCTCTCTTAGTTCAGTAATATACGTTAAAAATTGGAAGAAGTTTACGACTAGCAAGAGCCCCATTTTTCATTTTCGGGAATGCTTTGGACAAATGAGCGCGAGAACGAAATGACCCCTCAGTGGAGTGTAAACTGGAAGTATGGAACACAAAGCAAAACAAGAAATAGTTATTTTCTTCTTACACACAACAGTTGACAATTCAATTTGGCCGCTTTCATCAAGCCACTTGGACTGTTTGCGACTTCGAGCAAATTACTCTCTCAAAGTTGGTGGCTCTCAATAGCCCGAGAACCGACAAAAGAAATACAAAATGGGGAATTTTGGACACCCGCGGGAAAGCAAAGGAACATACTGAAGAATAAGTAGATTATATCGGTCTTACCGGTGTTCCAAAAACATCCCTAGTAATACCATATATTCATGCGCCATCCTGGTGGAACCGAAAATTGCCCAATCTCACATCATCAATTTCAGATCGTAGTTAAGTATTCCTCCGTAACCCAAGTGATATTTCTAGTAGTATTTTCGAAACAAAACCAAAGAGGCCATCACTCGAGAATCGCTATCAGACTGTCATTCTTTGTTGATATCCTGGCTTCTTAAGAATAACTTGCGGGTTTTCAGATCACCAGATGTCGCAATTTCCTTTGCTAATTTGGCTATGGGTATGAAAATGAACCTCTTTCTTTTCACTCGGAAACACAGTAGCCACTTTGAAATGGTAAATGCTGAAACATTGGTCAAGGATGCCCTCTCAAAAAGTTGTTAATGTACACTCCGCGAAAGTGGAAGAGCATATCATAAAGAGTTGTGCGTAGCTAGAGAAGTTACGGCATGAAAGAAACGTTAATGATCAAGTTGAAATATGAAAATGTGAACGACTTCATTTCGGACTTTTGCGTTAAGGCGACGGCGAATAGCGCAGAGCTGTACGAGTTTTACGGTGACATAGTCATAGTGCAGCGAATAAAGTCCAGCGGCTCCGCCTTATTATATGAAGCTGATGGTCCCATTGGTAGAACTTAAATTATCTTTGTTTATGGTAGGTTAATTTATTATCTTAAAACAATAAATTAATTTTAAAGAAAATAGTTGTTCAAGGGTAAAGCAATCCATTGTAAACTGCTGAGAAGTGTTTGCGACTTTTGCCAAAATGTCAGCGCCGTAATGAGAAGTGATTTAAAAAGAGATTAGTATATGATCTACCTTATATATCATTGTTTAGGCGAGTTATGCTAAATTACCGTCTCATATCTAACTATGCTGCAAGTGGAATTTTCTGTTTATAAAACAAAGAAGGTCGCTGTGTCTCTCAAACGACTTATGACATGACAAATATACAACCCCTTTAGCTATGAAGTTCAATAAATTCATCAAAGTAGTTTTTAGCTGCACCAAAATGGTCTGATTTTACAAACCTCTTGAGCTATCGAGTTCAAATAAAAAAGCGTCGAATGAGATCATTCCGAAACTCAAGTTACTCTCGCGCTATCCTCCACTATCCTTAAAGTAATAATTTACGCCGGCTTCGTGTTGAAGTCATTCCTATACCAGATGCATCTGTTCTTCACTGGTTGTTGATAGACATCAAAGTGTTTATGAGAAAACAAAAATACTGGCATAATAAACCAAAAGTACAATCAAGGGAGAATTAACAGAGAAATAAATGTTTCTTATGGTTATGTTATAAAATTTCCATAGCAGAAAAAAAAATGAAACCAATTTTGCGACGCTCATAATTTTGTGCATTGCGTCCGCCCCCGTAACGTGCACTCCCAGAAATTTTCATTACCGCAATTATTGCCGAACTTTCTTCATTAATTTTAATGGTATTGTTGTTATGCTAATTTCGGGCACAAAAAAGTACTCGCGATTATAAGAACAAATAAAAATGACTGGGAAATTCAACTTCGCTGCAAATGCAATTGAGGACCTACTCCGGCAAAGTTTCATAAACCGCAGATGGGCTACCAGTGCTTTGCCTGCTTAATGCAACGTCCAACAGAAGCCACTTCTGCTTTACTGTCTACGTATGTATGTGGGGATTATTTTCATTTCTGTGGGGCGTATCCTTTTAATGCGCTGCTGAATATTTTCTGACATTTTTATTTTCTATAATTTTTTACTTTTTTATTGCCACAAGTGCCAAGCATAAAAATAATAATAATTATTGCGCTTCTCTTGTGCCAAGCATTGAGGGCTAAAGGTGGAGTTGAATAAAAATTTCGCACATAAAAAAGGAAGGTGCTGAAAAAATGGGCGGCATGTGAACAATGGAAAACGATAATCGAGCAGCAACAACTAATATTATGTGCACATTTATTTTGTGAACTGTAGCAATTGTTGAACACGAATGGGTGCAGAAAAGTGTGGAGATGGAGATGTGTTGGCTGGCTATATTTTGATGACGTGAGTGGACAGATGTTAACAGCGCTAGCTATGTGTGAACGAGCTGTTGCAGATGCATGAAATAGAAATACAAAGTGCGCCTTGTGTGAGGTGAAAAGGATGTACCACCAGCGATTTGGAATCCTGCAGCGTCCACCACCGGTTTCGCAACGAGGTAATTGCGTTACTTTGCAGTTACCCAAAACAGATACTCGTTAAAACATAGAGTAGAGGTTGCAAACAACAACAACTATTTGTGAAAAGTATATATGAATATTAGGCCGGGTCGATTTGTGGGGAGGCAAAAAAATCGCTCAATGCTCTGTGAAAATCGTATTCTAGGGATCAAAATAAGAAACTTTGCCGAAGGAACCATACCTCTAAAACGAATTCTGATGCCCCCCAATTTGGGTCGAACTTTTAGTGTCTTTTGTGGGGAGGCAAAAACTTCGCCCACTGCTCTGTGTAAATCATATTCTAAGGATCAAAATAAGAAACTTTTCCGAAGGAACCATACCTCTAAAACGAATTCTGATGTCCCCCAATTTGGGTCGAACTTTTTAGTTTATTTTTTCACGTAAAGGCCAAAAATGGTGATATTTTGAAATGATTGTATGGGGAACCCCCAGGGAAGTTCCAGTGGGTGTGCCACTGGCATGGGTGGATCGGCCGTCCAAAGTTAGTGGGGGTCGGTCATACATTTGGACTCGATTGGAGCACTCTAAATGGGTCAAAGTGCGATTTTTCGTTCGACCCAAATTGGGGGACATCAGAATTCGTTTTAGAGGTATGGTTCCTTCGGCAAAGTTTCTTATTTTGATCCCTAGAATACGATTTTCACAGAGCAATGAGCGATTTTTAAATCGACCCGCCCTAATATATATATATATAATTGGTGCGTACACCCTTTTTGGGTGTTTGACCGAGCTCCTCCTCCTATTTGTGGTATGCGTCTTAATGTTGTTCCACAAATGGAGGGACCTACAGTTTCAAGCCGACTCCGAACGGCAGATATTTTTATGAGGAGCTTTTTTATGGCAGAAATACACTCAGAGGTTTGCCATTGCCTGCCGAAGTACAATAGTAAACAATTATAATCTTATACTAACAAAATTGGACAATAAAAAACAAAAACTCAGATATGTTGAAGCTAAAGAATAGAAAAAGAAAAAGGAAAATATAGATCAGAGGGCAAAGGGTATGTCAAAACCAGCATCCAGTATTATTTACGTGGGTACCTGCCGATGTTAACCTTATCCAATGGCGCTCAAAGGCACAGCGGATCAAATCAATGCGTTTATCGGCACTCCAAAATGCTAAACACATTTACGATACCAATTGTTATGTTAGTGTATAATGGACACACTAGCCACCTTGGTGAGCTTCGGGGCTCATGTAAACCTCTGCCGTACTTTCGGTTCGGAGTACAGCGATGCAATTCCACAAGGGAGAAAAATAGTTCATACCACCAAAAATACACTTAATCCTAACTAACACTAACTAATCAACTGAACGCCCAAAATTTATTCGCTTTTTAAACATTTCACACGCATACTGATCTTACATTTCGACATTCCGACAGGTGAGGACGATGCCACTCACATCATACCGCCCAGCGATCCAACTAATCTCCACATCTATAAGTTTCCTAATGCCTGAGTACTACTCCCTTGGCAACCATCAAACACATTCCTCGCTTACAGATAGTTGCCTTCTATGCAAAAATGCCCCTTGCCCATACTTTGTATGTTCATCCTCTCAGGCTAAGGGGAAATTCAAAATCCTGATTTTCTCCAACAAATAAAACGTCCCAGCCTCGACTATTGACACCTGTTCAATACAAATACATCCAGGAACCTCTGGCACCTCCAAATACTTCCACTTCACCATCCGATAACCATATGTCCCATAAGTCTCCTTCGCAAACCGAAGGCAACAGCACTCTGTATGACTACTAGGTCAAAAGGAGGCGACGCAAAAACTGCTATACATCATACTCACAGCTCAGCATATAGACATGTGGACAAGAAACACGGTGCGTTGACACGACATCAATATCTAACTTCGCTAACACCGATTCGTACTTTACAGTAGCCCCTTTAGTGGCATAGGCCACAAATAGGCTCCGCTATTAGATACGAACAGCACGACGGTTGAGACCCCAGTCATACCTTGCATCACGTCGTACCTGCCAGAATATTGTTTGTAGTCGATCCCTTAATCGCATGTAGAGTAAAACACATCCTTTCACTCATGGGCAGCCCCAGGGGTTTGACTTCCGTTACATATCTGATGCTGACTCCATTCAATCGGACAATTAAGCAATATTGTCATAGTTTTGTTCATCGAAATGTCAACTCCCTCATTTAATCCCATTCAAATATTGGAATAATAACTTTTTGAAGTGGTCCATCTCTGCATTCCATCACATTTCTGCAATCCAGAACTTTATCCCGCTATGGCGATATATGAACAAATCACCTAATGCCATACTCCTGAGCGTTTCTGTGTTATCTGTTCCAAATATTTCGGACATTATCGTAAACTTTTCTGAAAGTTGGTTAATTTGTAGGTTTAAGTACAATAAGTGGCAAACTCAAAAAGATTTGAGAAGGGTTCAAAAAAAGTTTAATAATTTATGGATTTATTCAATATTGAAAAATGTGGGTATAGAGTTTTCAAAGTTAAATATGGTATCTTTGGTGTTTGTAACATTTTTATAAAAAAAAGAAAATAGAATAAAATATACATACTTTTAATTTCTTGAAAAAAAAAATAGTGTTTTAATGCCATATTTTTGGGAAAAGTATATATTTATATTTAGTTTTTGATAATCATGACAGTTTTTTTTCTAATTTCATCACTATTCCCAATTTTTTTCATTAATAGCTGAGACTATGCTCAACTCATTTAGCATCTTCATGCTTAGAATTTAAAAAGGTCTGAAAAAAGCGACTAAAAAAAAGTCACTCCACCCTAATGTAAAAACATATGGTATGTACGAGTATATATCGAATAGTAAGTAAAGTATATACGTGGAACAAAATCCTCCTCAACACAAACTTATCCGAGCGAAAATTTATGTGCAACGTAGGTGGAGCGTAAACGCCCGACTTATTTATGCGCGAGCATTTAATGACAACAGCCAGGATAGCAAAATTGCAAAAACAAATATGGACGTATAAGCAAAGCAACAATACTCACAATAAATGGAAAACAGTAAAAGCAATAACATCAATAGCTGTGTTCGTTGTAATAACCACAAGAAGGGGACAATAAAGAGTGGGGTAGATTGTTATATAGCAAAAACGGAATTGATCACAGCATCCCCAGGGGCTTTCTAAAATAAAATGGAACTGGGAAAGAAGTATTGGAAACCCCAGTTGGAGTGGATTTTTCCTGGACTGATTTTCTCTTATCTTTACTTGCGATCACTAAACTTGCAATGATATAAGGACTCTAGGAAAAATGTTGTGCCTAACAAAATTCCTTTCACGAAGGAAACTAGTTCAAAGATTTAGGCTAGGCTAGGTTGTATGCTGTTTCAGAACAGAAGGAACATAGTTTTTGCATGCACAGATAAGCTCAGAATAGAAATCGGAAAGGATAGGAACAAGGATATGGACGAACTGTAAATAATTAGGAATTGAGAAAAGTAAAATGGAAAAAGGGCAGACAACTGATATCCAAACCTAATAGTTCCAGGGGTTGACTTAAAACTACGAACTGAAATGTCTTAGCCTTGCTAAACAAGCTGTCCTGGAGCTGCAGTAGTAGATGATGAGATGATTCCCTTTTATTTGATATATTGAAAATATTGTGTTGAGTTTAATCGCGTGGATTCTGAGTAGATAATATCCGCTCAAGATCCCCACCGCAAATTCGAGATGGAGCCTCTGATCTGCTAGCCCTTAAAAGGACCTTGCAACACTATAAGTCAATGCTTTCACGCAGCGCTTTCTAAGTGACTTGAAACCACCTTTCCACAAAAAAATTGCAGGCGGCTAAAGTAGTTATTAGCAAAAGTACGATGCTACAAATAATATTGACTAGGATCAACAGCATAGTTTGTCTTTAGTTTAGAAAAAAACCAACGCTAGTTCTATGAAGAAATTTGTTTTAAGTGGGCTGTGAGTTTCGCTGCCCTTCCATAGAATGTTCGGCTTATAGGCAGCGAAAATTATTAATTGCCTATGGAGGTATTTGGTTGGTGATGGTCTCGAACTTTCTTGATGGTCTACAGGTACTGAGTTCTAACAGATAGTAGATCTTTTCCGATTGACTTTGAAGAACAGGTGAAATAATCGAGATCATTTATCTTCTCTGCTCCTACAGAGTCAGCGATTTGAGTTGGGTGCGTGGTCGATTAGTTTCCCGTGGGAGCTTCGAGTTGGTATTCATAGCTTCCAATTTAAGTGGGCATGTAAAGCCATTTAAAACATGTAAACTCAATCGTATTCGATGCCCTCACTTTAATTTTCTTCTTTGCGACTTTATCTGGGGGTGATTTTCCCACTAGAAGCTTAGTGCTTTCGATCTTTTAAGCGGATGACTAAAAGGGGGTTGTGTCTATTCAGACGCACTTTCACTGGTTTATTACTAGTGCAGGAAAATTTCCATCAGATGTTGAAACATCGGTTTTCTTTCAGGCGTATAGCTTCTTAGAAGAACCTGATCTTAATTATATGTTGCTTACAGTTATATATGTAATTGTCACGTTTACTCTCCGTTAGAACTTTTTTCGAGTTTCTCCTAAAAAAGTATAGTGTGCACCTTGATATTGATCTACAAATGGGGTCTCTGCAGACCCCTTTAAATTGCAGTTGGGTTTTGTCATTTCCATGCCATCCCATGCCATTCATGCAGGCCGAACTTTCTTATAGCCAGCCGATGGTCAACCAATATTAAAAAATAGGCATCTTGGTATCTGACCCGAGTACAACCGCAAATAGCCATGCATTAACTCTATCTTCTACAGCGGCAGCTGTACAATCTGTGTTTCTAAAATTTCGGAAATATCAGTTTTATTACACAGGCCCACTCGGCAAACGATTTTTGTGCGTCGAATCATTTATCTTTAACGAGGGAATGGTGACATTTATTTCACATATAATTTTTTATAGTCTGGTGGAACGTCTTCTTCTTCTTGATAATTGCTTTCGCGATTTTGATCGAGTTTAACAAAGGGAGTCAGTCGTTTCGTTCTCTGTTCGATCTGTTCAACGCAAAGCACGCCTTCTTCTTTCTCTGCTACCACCAGTTGGTATCGCATTGAATACTTTCAGAGCCCGAGCGCTTGTATTCATTCGGATGACAAAATCCAGCCAATGTAGCCGCTGGAACTTTATTAGCTGCGCTTTGTTTATGCCGTCGTAAAGCTCATACAGCTCGTCGTTCCATCGCCTTCGATATTCGCCGTGGCCAATGTGGAAAGTCCAAAAATCTTCCGCAGAATCTTTCTCTCAAACACTCCAAGCGACGCTTCATCGGATATTGTCCTTGTCCAAGCTTCTGCAACATACGTTAGGACGGGCGTGATGAGAGCCTTGCAAATTGCAAGTTTTGTTCGTCGAGACAGGACTTTATTATTCAATTTCCTACTAGTCCAAAGTAGCATTTCATAAACGAAGTCTCCTACAACCTCGAAATTATAACTGCCAACAGTGACGTGGGTGCCGATGCGCGAGTGCGCCGACTGTTTGGTTGATGACAGGGGGTACTTCGATTTGTTCTCGTTCCCCACCAGACTCATTCGCTTTGCTTCTTTATCCAGTTTGACAAAGCCAGAACTAACAGCGCGGTTGTTAAGGCCGATGATATGAATATCATCGGCATATGTCAACAGTCGTACGCTGCCTGAGTGATTAGGTGGAACTCCGCTTGGTAAATATCTACCCTTTATTAAATTAAAAATTGGTTCTAACTTTAGCTCCGTAGGATGGCATAAGTTGAATCGCAGTAATCTCAACTCCTTGAGTTCATAAGGTGCAAGTGTAACAGCCGTTAAAGCCGAGCCTAATCTATTCAGGCTCAGACAGTTCTATTATTTTCCGAGAAGCAGCGAAAGTTTACGAAAAAGGTTAAATTCAATAGGTAATTGCTTTTTAGCCAATCCAATTAGCGAACTCCTATTGCTGCGCCGCCTCTGGACCTGAAACTAAAAGTAATTTTCACAAATTTGCCAAACGCGTAATCCTCCACAATACCTCTCGGCGCATAGGTACATGGCTGCATTGGAATTTATGTGCCGTGTTGTTGGCAATTTACAAGGGTGCACAAGGAACATGCAAGCATAACTTAACCATAAATACGAAAGCGTTCACATAAGCACAAATTTAGCCGCTGAGAGCGCCAAGTATTTATGAGAGTTACACACCTACACATACTCAAACAAACGCATACAATTCAGAGGTAACGAGGAGATTTCGTTGCAAGTAAACGCAGCCTCATTTTAACCTCTCTTTTGGGGCGCTCAAATACAATTGCTTTCATAAGGCAAAAGTGCAGGGGCCCGAGAGTACAGTTAAATTATTGGTGGTAAAAACAAGACGCGACTACTTATAACAGCTGCGTTAAGTGCTACTGTTGCTGCCACAGAACAACAAGAGCAGAAAAAAGTGTGTGGCTGGAGGTCAAAGTAGAAGAGTGAGTAGAAGAATAGAATCAAGTTTACAGCTTAGAATGGCAAATGGCTATAGGGCGCTGTGTCGCTAAAGTAGTTAGTGAAGATGTAAGTGACGACGACGTCTGAGGTAGCAGCTGGTCTGCTGTTACTGGCTGTACCTACACCATAGCACAGTCTTTGGGGCAAGCGCCACAATAACTCACTCTGCACATTACAAGTGCTAATGTATGTAATCGAAATAAATAAAAGTGGATATGTATATGAGTTTATTTGAAATGTGTGCAGGGCTCCTGCCACATCAGTGAGAGTGGACCCAGGTGTGTGACCTGTGAAGCGAAAGCAATTTCACTTTCTTAACCGCTCAACAGGAACAGGACAAGAGTCGAACAAGACGGGCAAGACAAAACTATGTACTTGCTTCAATACGCACACACAGATATATATACATAAATACATGTGTAGTAGATTTCTATGCACGCGCAAGTGTTTGCTGTATATCCTTGGCATGTCCTGTTTTGCGTTGGTTTGTAACTGTAACGGAAAGTAGCGCGCAAAAGTGTCTGAAATAGCGAAAAACGGAAGTGTGGCGGGAAGCAGATGACGACGGAGTTGGCGGTATTGGTGTTAAGGAGAAGCAGGGGATGGGGCAAGTAACACTTACGGCGCTGGAAGACCAAAATGGTTAGTTGGTTGGTTGGTTGGTGCTGTCTCTGACTCCAATTCTTACTCGTCCTAGACGTGGTCGCTCCTGGCTGATGTCACAGTTGTGAAAGCAACGCTAAAAGGAAACTGTCGCGACGACATTTATTATCGTTTGAAAAACGACACTAACGACACTTTGAAAATTTAAGCGTTCACGTGCATGCACATACAGCTAACAACTACACACACAACTACATATATGTATATGATTTCCACGTGGTAAATGGAATTAGTGCTGAATGAGCGCAGCACTAGAGCGTTGGAGGTCGGTTGAGAGCCTAGGAATGCTACAAACCGTTTATTTGTATATGGCGCTGTTCTGTGATATAGAAATTCCTCACTCTGCAGTATTTTGAATGCGTTCTGAAGTGGTTCTATTACGACCACTGCATTGAATTTTGGAGGAAAATAAGAAAAACTAAATGAATAAAAATAACTCCATAGTTGGCACTGGAGTCCCGAGTGTAACTTTCAGCAGGTTCTGGTTTGGAGTCTTTAGAGAGGTAGACAATTATATATTACTACAAAATACTTCAATTAATTTTTAATTTTTAATTTAATACAATTCCAAAAGAATAAACCCACAAAAACATACATTCATTGAATTCGAAGAACTCAATCAGTGCCCAACTGGAATCGAGCTGCCTATTTTCCATGCGCACTCCGGAAACCTTTCAATATACTTTTTAAGGCATTAAATATATTTTAGAGTTATGTCAAAAGTTCATAGAAATATCAATGTTACCAAAAGCTATTCCGACTTTTTTTTTAAATTGACAAATTCTTAGTAAAAAAAAAATCAAAAGCGACGTCCAGATGTCTGTGGTGAATAATTTTTAGACGGTACCTTTTTTATGTCATCTCTTTGACGTTTATCAAGTAAGCAGATGTGTTGGGTTTGGGAATCAGCTCGTAGCGTTTTTACCCAAGACTTTTATTATAAAAACCAATAATTATGTGAATATGTTAATCAGTTATATATTCGCCGTTGCTGCTTACAACCCCTTCTCACCTCCCGACCAACTTGTTGATCGCCTGATCTGTTGTCAAAGAAGTTGTTGAGCCAGTTTTTAAGGACCTCTTTGTTATCTAAGGTAACGCCCTTCATATGATTCGACAGGGAACGGAGAAGATGGTAATCGGTGGTGCAAGGTCCGGAGAATACGGCGGATGCTGAATGACCTCGAGCTCTTGCAGTGCGGATTTGACGACTTGTGCAACATGGGGTCTGGCATGGTCGTAAATGAGTATGGTTTGACCATGTCGATCAGGTCTTTTCCCAGTGCACCATGCTCTCCTAGTCTCACCAAACACACATCATGATATTCTTTGGATTAATATCCGGCTTGATTCTCGACTTTGGCGTATCTCCTGGAACCACCCACTCCTTTCTTTGCTTCATATTGATGTATAGACGCCATTTCTCATCTCCCGTGACGATTCGGTACAAAACGCGCTGTTTATGACGGCGTGTTGCTCTATAAGGGACGACATAGTGAGAAGCAATTTGAAGGCGACTTTCTTCGTTTTTTTTTCTTGAGCTCCTGAGGAACCCAGGCTCCCAATTTTTCGGTAAATACCATTAAATGAAGGTGATTGAGAATCGCCTTATGATTGCAGTTCATTTTTTCGCCAATTCACGACTGGTTGGTGACCGTTCTCCCTTTAAAAGTGATTTGAGATGTTCCATTTCTCCATTTCTAACCCTCAAGACTAATAAAAAATTAAATAACTCAAAAATACAGATGTGCTCATAGTGGACATTTAAATGATGTAATTTTCCACATAAATGTAATTGTTAAGAGCCGTATTTTGAATAAAAATAGCAAAACCTGATGGAATGTAAATTTTAGCATATTTTACAATATTTTAAAACATCATTTATATATATTTATAGATTTTACAGAGGACCTAACCTTTTAACAATAAACAGTAAATAATATATAGGAAAACAAGAGGGATAAATAAATATACCCAAAAAACAAAAACAAAAAATTTGAAATTTTTGCGTACAGTATTGCAACCATTTGAGTACCTATAAGATTTATGAAATTACGGTTTCAAATTGCTTATAATTTTCCACACTTGAAAAACAACCAAAAATCGTACGGAGCGTCTAGTGCTCCCAGAGATACCCCCTGAAGATTTGCCAAGTCAGGATACCTCATGTCAACTAACTTTGATATTTCTGAGAAATTTTGATTGTGATTCAGAAAGGCGGCAGATTTTACACATTTCATAATATTTCTGTAAAGTAAGGCATTTATGTACACCGTGTCCATAAATGCCCACCCCGACTATTTTTCCTTTTTGGTGTGCACATCAAAACCTTCCATTACCTTTTTAGTATAGCTCTGACGAGATATCATTTACAACGCGTTTGATTTCGGTCTTCAGCCCTATGATTGTAGGCTTATTGGAATAACTTTATTTTTCACATAGCTTCAAAGAAAGAAGGTAATGGTGTTAAATTGCGAGTCTCGGCTGTCATTTGACTTCATTTTTTCGTGAGATAAAGCGATTGGTAACTTCGTTCACAAAAGGATCTTCGTTTCATGCGCTGTGTCACAAGTGACACCGTTTTGTTAAGTCCACAAATTGTCGAATTCAATGTCATCTAATTCAGGTCATAAAATAGCCATGAACGGGTCATGTCACGATTACGATCATCGTTACCGGCATAATATTCGAAAAAGTATGAACCGATGACCTCGGCAGCCCAAAAACTATTCCAAACAATGAATGACCCACAACTGGGTACAATTCCAGTATTCACCCATGCATCAGTTTAGTTTGTTATCGTAGTACCTGGATTTCCATGACATTTCTAAAGCACGTGCAGGCAATGATTGGTTAAACTAGCTTAGAAAGTTATCAAACCAATAAAAGCAATGCTGCAAGTGCGAACCGTACCACCACCTACTGACTCCACACTTCATGGGTTTTGTACTAGTTCGGAGTCAGTCAAGAAATGAATAGCTTGGAACCAGCCTTTTGGATACTGCTCACATATTTTACCGCAGGGTGTTCGAGTAGTCGTGTCTAGGACTTCGCGCGTTGCCTTAGCGTTGCTTGTGGTCATTGTATTTTGGCATTTAAAGTTACAACTTTGTTGTGGAAAGGTTAAAGTGCAGAGTTGGTGTGCAGTGCTTTTAGTCTTTCATATAAAATGTTATGATTTAAGGCGTTAAGCTTTCAAAAGTTGGGCTGGGATGATAAATGCGTTGTTGGTCGCTGTGTTTTGGTTTATGATAGATAGATTATAACATTGTCACCTGTGTGATAGATTGACTAAGACTTTTTTGAGATTTCAGGATAATATAGACATACTAGCAGTTAGCTTTTTTACCCTTAACTTGCTCTTGTCCGTTTTTCGCTTAATAGCTTAAACGTCATTTCCGTTTGGATTCATTGAAAATCTAGCCATCAACGTAGAGCGACATTAATTGCTTATGCGATTTCTTTAAATTATTTTAAAATATATGGAATTCAGCTGCTTTTTCATTAAACCATCAGATCAATTTAAATAAGATTGTAGGCACTAGCGCCTGGTTCTTTTTCACACAATGCCACACATAATAATATATATTTTTATTCAACTAATGCTCAGATGTGAAATTGAAATTTGAAAAGGTCGAGCCAAGGAGCACCAGGAGATTTGGTGGCTTCTAAAACACTCAGGCTAAAAAGCCCATTGTATTTAGAGCTTTGAAAAGAGGGTAGATAGTCAAGGAGGGAAGGAGAAAAGCATCAGAGGAAGAGATAGGAAAGAAAAGAGACAAAGATAGAGATAGTTCTGTCCTGTGAGAATTTTCCAGATTCTTTGGGAAGCCTTTAAATATCCTCCAGTTTTAGAGAACGAATATTAATCATTGTCATGACATCGGAACCCAAAACTTGTAGCCGTGCTTTAGCAAAGGCAGGACGCTCACAGAGAAAGTGGTCAGTGCTATCCGCCTCCTCCAAGCACGACAGGCACATTGGATCCTCAATGATTCCAATGGTGGTCATATGCTGACCCCATGGGTTGTGTCCTGTAATGATACCGGCCATCAACCGAACGTCTTTCCTTCCAAGTTTGAGTAGAAGGTTTGACTGTTTTCTGTTCGGACTTGTCACAAAACACTTTGCAGTTTTGCAGCGTTCTAGACCGGATCATAGCTCTTTATGTAGATTGCCTACATAATCGCTGATCCAATTCTTGATTCCTGCGAAACTGATTCCGATTATTAGCTCTGGCCCTTTTGGGGAACCGCTGATCCACGGTTGGCCAATTCATCGGTAATTTCATTTCTTTGAACGCCGGAGTGTCTTTGAACCGATATAAGTATAAGCTTGTTTTGTCTTGCGACAGAATTAAGCTTCTTCTTACATTCTTAAACAAGGTCCTGATCACGCAATGGAAATCTGACATCAAATTTCCTTCCACATGAAACTGTGGGTATCAGGTCGCCTTTAGGTGCCAATAACAGTGGATACTGCTCAGATAGCAACTTAAAGATTTCTCTGTGTCCCGAAGTTCCGCCTTCGTGCCAGAAACCATATTTATGGAGTCTACACATTGCTTTTATTGCTTCCTATTGTATCTTAATATCCAGAGGGATCAAATCAAGCAAAGCGCTTAGGGCATCACCAGAGGTTGTACTCATGGCATCCGTGATGCATAAACATACACTTCTTGCAGCCTGAATAGTTCCCGGATTGTGGACTTAAGCATGCTCCGTCGCCACCAGACCACAGAGACCTA
>JAYXIM010052012.1:0-16658 GCA_037575425.1 Anastrepha fraterculus | reverse complement strand
CATTTATTTTATACATTCAAATTTCTGACGTTAAGTACGCTTCAGCCAACAATTTGGTCAGGATTTATACACGTTTAATGGGCTATGTCAAAAGGGTCAGAGGCAAACTTTGCCCCCAGCAGCTATTTACGAAAATTCGAATATTTAGATTTAATATAGAGTTTCGGTCGGCGCTTGCATGTTTTTTAGCGCAGTATTATTTTTTTGTATAGTTTTCATGCCACACTTTGTCAAATTCCTTTGTTACGTCCAAAATACTGCGGCACAGTATCGATTGTTTTCAAGCGTTCGATTGCCTTTATTTATGGATCTGTTGAATAGTCAAATGTTTTTTTCTAAATCCAAATTGATGATCCGGCATTATACGCTTGGTCTAGAAGTTGTATTTATCTGATCATGCAGTAATAGCAATTTTAGATATTGGTAATTTTCGACAATTTATATGATATACAGTTGATTTTCAATTGTTTTGGCAATGCAACAATTTGCCACTTTCCAGAGTCATTATAGCGAAACATTGCATTAAAACGTTTCTCCCGCAAGTATATACCTTGGTTGGTAGCCTACAATGCTTTCCTGCGTACTCCGGGGTGTTTTTTTATGTTTATTCCTTTTTGATAAGGCTATTATTTCGTGTACCGCTTTTGGTATCATAGTGGAAATTGCTTTAAGTTGTTGATTTTCTTTTCTTTCGTCATTGGATAGAACTTTTCGAAAATTTGCCAATGTTTCGCTTTTCCTCTTTTGTAATACTCCATGAATTGTCATCTGTTTTTAGTGGCTGATGTTTTATTTTATTTTTAATTTTTAAAGTACATTTCCATAAAGCTATAGTTTGCATCTTGATAGAGGATTCTTCAAATAAATTTTCCCTTGTTATTTCTCTTATTTAAGGTAATTCCAAGAATTTTGTATGATCAGTTTTTATTATCTTTTTCTAACTTTCTTTTCTATAATTTGCTTTTGATATAAGCAACAAGTTGTTGGTGTATTGTTTCTATTTGCTTGCTTTATGCCGCTATTGCAATTACGTCATTAAAATGGATAATGCAGGCCTTATATTGCTGCGTTTTAATATCACATTTGGTATGGGGCTGATCGTTGGAGCCAGGCGCAGAATTTTCCCAGCAGGTTCTGTCATTAAGTATGCGAAAAGATGTATCTATAGATTTTATATGACTTACATATTCAAGTAATATCGGCGAGTGTGGCCAAAAAAAGAAAGTCATAAGGTTGAGACTGAATTGTCAATTGGTTATGTATTATGTTTTGGTTATGCAGAAACGGATTTGCCCGGAATTTCTTTATGTCAGTTGGCCAATATAGGTTCTTCCGGCTCACCTGCAATTGTTTTTATTAATTGCGCTAATAAGAATATTAATTCTTTTTTTGTTGGTGAAGTTTGAGCCCCAATCAATGTTTTGCATTGATCTTCCAGCCGCAATAAACCTGTTAAGCGTCTTTATGTTTGTTTGTATTGATCCGATTTTATTATGCGGTCTAGGTGCATATGGAGGAGATAGATACCGGTCATTTTTTGTCATAGATTTGTATATCGTGACTGAAAGATAAGGCGTCGAATATTGGAGTTGCGTTATGCTCGACGTATTAATATGTTGTCCTTCCGTGGGCTCTTCCATCAGGTGGTTTGTCACATACACTTTGTATTTAGAAATTTCAGAAGACTCTTTATCAGTGAAGTGTGTTTCGCAATCAATGCTATGCTAATATCTTTTTCTACTTCAAAAATTGTTTCAGTGCTGTGTTAGTCCATTTGCACTCCAAATTAGAATTTTAATTTTCACTTTTGTCTATTCATACCTAAAGCACAAATATTTACATATTAATTTTACCATGTCTTAAGCTCTTCGTCATTGTTTTTCAGAGTCTGTTAATCAGTTCTGCTCTGCTTATGTTCCTTGAAGAAGAGCGGCATGTCAGCATAGTTTATCCCGGGAATTATGTTGTTACGGCTGTTGGTGTATTATTTTTATTTGTATTTAATGTTGGTTCTTTTATTACGCAGAGGTGGAAATCTTTGAATTTTAAGTGCTTTATAAATTTTGCATCCTTTGTAAGGCGGTAGCGCATTTATCTCCACATAAGCGTATTTGACTTCTTTTTATTTGTTTTGTGATTCCATTGTAAGATGTCTACCAGCTGCATTAATGCAACTGGATCCCTTGTGCAATAATTTTTTTGTGTGCCTATAATTGTAGCGCTTCAAAAATGACTATGCAGTTCATTAGCTTGTTTATATTAAAATGTCTTTGTTGTTATCCATGATTGAAACGAGGCACTCTCGTCACTATATCGACTAATTTATTTTTTATTTATCTGTATTTTATCCTTTCATTTCTGCATACGAATTTTAATCTTTTATACTTATATCGGCTGTGGACGTATACCCCAAATGTGAAGCTGGCCTGACTTCGAACAGAGTTATAGTTTTCCTGTCTACCCTGGTGTTATTTTTGGCAGATTATCTCCTTGTTATTACAAACATTTTATTATTGTCACAATCTTGGTATCATTTTTAGAAGTGTTCGAGTTCAATGCATCGGCATTTTCATTTTGCTTTGCTTGTAGATTCTCATTGAAAATTATATTCTGATAAATCAAGTCTAATCCTTGTCATCTTGGATGAAGATTTTTGTGTGAAAATAAGGAGATATTAGGTTCGGTGGTCCAGCCACGGTGAATTTTCTACCCATTTCTATGACCGATTTATTTATATCATGTTTTGCTGTTTGCTTGCATATGATATAGTGCAAATCTTTCCTATTTTCCTGACTCAAGTAACCGCACCGAGTGCGAAATTAGATGCGTCTACAGGAGCACAAACGGTTGCTCGAAATTTCGATCATTGTAAGATAGGTGGATTGATTAGTTTTCTCTTATGAGTTTGAATCGCTTTCTGACATTCGTTCAGATCCAATCAAATACTTGTCCTTCTTCACATACATTGTTTTAGGCACTTGGCTATTTGAGCAAAATTGTGTACAAAACGTCTATAATAATTACAAAGGGCTACAAATCTCTCCTAACCTCGTCATTTTCACTGTACGGGGTATTTTCGGGGTGGCGTATCACTTCAAATTTTTGATGGGTCTAGCGGAGATTTTGCATCAGATGTCCTAGGAAAGATTTCATGGATTTTAAAAATACGCATCCTCTCGCATTTAGTTTTAAGTTATGTTTTCGAAGTCTCAAAACTGCAATTAAATTACCGTTGTGGCCTTTAGACTACAGCCAAACACTATAATATCGTTTACGTTTAAAAATGCATTGCTATCTAAACCACTCAAAGCTATTGCGAGCATTCTTTGAAAGCTATTGCTGATATTTTGAGTCCAAATGGTGTTGTTTAAATTGGTAATGACCTTGTCTTGTAGAATGCAGTCAAGTGTCTTGAGTGTTTGTCTAGCGTTATCTGGCTGAAAAATATTTTGCGTGACCCAGTTTGTCTAGTACGTCTTCTATTCTCGTCAACGGAAATTTATCAATAATTATCTTTTTGTTTAGTTGTCTATAGTCTACTACAAGCCTCCATTTTTTTTTGTCTCTCGCTACTTTTCTTTGGTACAATCAAAAGAGGTGAATTATAGGCGCTCACTCGATGGTTCCACTATGTCGGTTTGCAATAAATTTTCTACTTGTTCTTCTATTTCTTCAATATTTTCCATTTAAAATGTAATTATAGAATTTCATTTTATTGTATGATATATATTTTTTGTTTTATTAATACATTAAAAATTTGAAAAAAAAAATTTATTTATTTATTTAAATTTAATTGTGTATTTTATTAAAGTTAATATAAATTCTACACTTTTTTTTATTTTCATTAAGGTGCACGAATATTCAATTTTATGTTTATTTAACTGAATGCAAAAGTCACATTTGCTCTTTATGCCGGTTTTGTGCTTAAATATTTGTCAATGATAAAAATTTTAAATTAAATGTTAATATATTTAAATGCATTAGCGAAAAGTTTTATTCAACAATATTTATCATAGCATTTTTAATAAATATTATAATTTATTTCACTTACTAGTTGTTTAATCACAAAAATAGTTAATTGTCACCTAATACCAAACTATCATATAGCATACATTGTACTTTATATAACTACATATACATAGATATATATATATTTTGGATTGTGAATATCCCAATTTTGTTTATGACTGATTATTTGCTGATTAATGCATAAAATAATGTAATTAAAAGTATGAAGTTGGTATTAGGTGACAATTAACTATTTTTATGTGATTAGGCGGCTAATTAAAGTGAAATAATTCTCAATATTATTAACGACGCGCACCAAATTGTTCACACATGCTATGATAAATATTGTTGAATAGAGATTTTTCGCTAATGCATTTAAATATATTAACATTTAATTTAAAATTTTTATCATTGACAAATATTTAAGCACAAAACCGGCATAAGAACAAATGTGACTTTTTGCATTCAGTTAAATAAACATAAAATTGAATATTCGTGCACCTTAATGAAAATAAAAAAAGTGTAGAATTTATATTAACTTTAAAAAAATAAAATTAAATTTAAATAAATAAATAAATTTTTTTTTTCAAATTTTTAATGTATTAATAAAACCAAAAATATATATCATACAATAAAATGAAATTCTATAATTACATTTTAAATGGAAAATATTGAAGAAATAGAAGAACAAGTAGAAAATTTATTGCAAACCGACATAGTGGAACCATCAGTGAGCGCCTATAATTCACCTCTTTTGATTGTACCAAAGAAAAGTAGCGGAGACAAAAAAAAAATGGAGGCTTGTAGTAGACTATAGACAACTAAACAAAAAGATAATTATTGATAAATTTCCGTTGACGAGAATAGAAGACGTACTAGACAAACTGGGTCACGCAAAATATTTTTCAACCAGATAACGCTAGACAAACACTCAAGACACTTGACTGCATTCTCCACAAGACAAGGTCATTACCAATTTAAACGCTTACCATTTGGACTCAAAATATCTAGCAATAGCTTTCAAAGAATGCTCACAATAGCTTTGAGTGGTTTAGATAGCAATGCATTTTTAAACGTAAACGATATTATAGTGTTTGGCTGTAGTCTAAAAACCACAACAGTAATTTAATTGCAGTTTTTGAAAGACTACGAAAATATAACTTAAAACTAAATGCGAGAAAGTGCGTATTTTTAAAATCCGAAGTCGTGTACCTAGGACATCTGATCACGCAAGATGGTATAAAAACAGACCCATCAAAATTTGAAGTGATAAAAAAATACCCCGTACCCAAAAGTAGTGACGAGGTTAGGAGATTTGTAGCTTTTTGTAATTATTATAGACGTTTTGTACACAATTTTGCTCAAATAACCAAGTGCCTAAATAATCTTGTAAAGAAGGGACAAGTATTTGATTGGACTGACGAATGTCAGAAAGCATTCAAATCACTAAAAGGAAAACTAATCAATCCACCTATCTTACAATATCCAAATTTCGAGCAACCATTTGTGCTCACAACAGACGCATCTAATTTCGCACTCGGT
Source organism: Anastrepha fraterculus (assembly GCA_037575425.1). NCBI lineage: Eukaryota > Metazoa > Arthropoda > Insecta > Diptera > Tephritidae > Anastrepha > Anastrepha fraterculus. Next base: position 11,108 of record JAYXIM010052012.1, on the reverse strand, counting down.
GCAGTACTTAGTCAAGGAGAAATAGGAAAAGATTTGCCTATATCATATGCAAGCAAAACTTTAGCAAAACATGATATAAATAAATCGGTCATAGAAAATGGGTAGAAAATTCACCGTGGTAACGGACCACAGACCTCTTATCTCCTTATTTTCACACAAAAATCCTTCATCCAAGATGACAAGGATTAGACTTGATTTGTCAGACTATGATTTCGAAATAGTCTACAAGCAAGGCAAAATGAACACAAATGCCGATGCATTATCACGAATAAAGATAGACTCAGACATACTAAAAAAAAATGATACCAACGGATTGTGATGACAATAATAAAATGTTTGTAATAACAAGGAGAATGTCTGCCAAAAATAACACCAGGGTAGACAAGGAGAACTATAACTCTCATTCGAAGTCAGGCCAACTTCACATTTGGGATTGTACGTCCACAGCCGATATAAGAAATATAAAAAGATTAAAATTCGTATACGAAGAAAAAATGAAAGGATCCAAAATACAGATAAATAAAAATGGGGATATAATAGTCCGATATAGTGACGAGCCTCTGAAATACGTTTCAATCATGGATAACAACAAAGACATTTACAATATAAACAAGCTAATGAACTGCATAGTCATTTTTGAAGCACCTCACCATAAGCGCACCATTTCACAGTGCACAAAATGCCAGAAATATGGGCACACAAAAAATTATTGTACAAGGGATCCAGTTTGCGTGAAATGCGCTGGTAGACATCTTACAATGGAATGCAAAAACCAAATAAAGGAAGTCAAATGCGCTTTATGTGGAGGTAAGCATACCGCCAACTACAAAGGATGCAAAATTTATAAAGCACTTAAAATTCAAAGATTTCCACCTCTGCGTAATAAAGAACCAACATTAAATACAAATAAAAATAATACACCAATAACAACAGCCGTAACAAACATAATTCCCGGAGTAAGCTATGCTGACGTACCATCTTCTTCAAGGGAACATAAAGCAGAGCAGGAACTGATTAACAGATCTGAAAAAAACAATGATATTGAAGAGCTTAAAGACATGGTAAAATCCCTATTCAACCAAATGACAAATATGTTGAATATAATTACAATGCTTTTAAAGAATATGAATGGACAAAAGTGAAAAAATTAAAATTCTAATTTGGAATGCAAATGGACTAACACAGCACTATTTAGAACTGAAACAATTTTTAGTAGAAAAAGATATTGGCATAGCATTGATTGCAGAAACACACTTCACTGATAAAAGTCTTCTGAAATTTCCTAAATACAAAGTGTATGTGACAAACCACCTGATGGAAGAGCCCACGGAGGGACTGCTATAATTATTAAATCAAGCATAACGCACAATGAACAACTCCAATATTCGACGCCTTATCTTCAATCCACGACAATACAAATCTATGACAAAAATGGACCAGTATCTATCTCCTCCATATACTGTCCACCTAGACACATAATAAAATCGGATCAATATGACAAATACATAAAGACGCTTAACAACAGGTTTATTGCAGCTGGAGATCTCAATGCAAAACACATTGATTGGGGCTCAAGACTCACCAACAAAAAGGGGTGTATTCTTATTAACGCAATTAATAAAAACAATTGCAGATTTATAAGTACCGGAGAACCTACCTATTGGCCAACTGACATAAAGAAAATTCCAGACTTGATCGATTTCTGCATAACCAAAAACATAAGCCATAACCAATTGACAATTCAGTCGTGCTATGAACTTTCTTCTGACCACTCGCCGATATTACTTGAATATGTAAGTCATATAAAATCTATAGATACATCTTTTCGCATACTTAATGACAGAACCAACTGGGAAAAATTCTGCCACCATATTAACGATCAACTTATACCAAATGTGATATTAAAAACGCAACTTGACATTGAACATGCCATTATCCATTTTAATGACGTAGTACTAGAAGCAAGCAGATCGGCACCAAAGCAAGCAAATAGAACAAATACACCAACAACTGACATTACTATTAAAAAGCAAATTATAGAAAAAAGAAAGTTAAGAAAAAGATGGCAAAAAACTAGATCAGCTACAAAAATTCTTAAGGATACCTTAAATAAGAGAAATAACAAAGAAATGGAAAATTATTTGAAGAATCTGACTCCCTATCAAGATGCAAACTACTCTTTATGGAAATGTACTAAAAAATTAAAAACTCAAATAAAACATCAACCACCACTAAAAACAGATGACAATTCATGGGCTGTTACAAAAGAGGAAAAAGCGAAAACATTGGCAAATTACTTCGAAAAAGTTCTATCAAATGACGAAGAAAAGAAAATCAACAACCAAAACAATTTCCACTATGATTGTACAAAAATAAAAAGGACGAATACACACGAAATAATAGCTTGTATCAAAAAAGGAATAAAACATAAAAAAGCACCCGGATATGATATGATAACAGGAAAAGCATTAGCGGAGCTACCAACCAAGGCATATATATACTTGCGAAACGTTTTTAATGCAATGTTTCGCTTACAATACTTTCCGAAGCTCTGGAAAGTGGCAGAGATTATTGCATTGCCAAAACCGGGTAAAGATCCAACTACCGTATCATCATATAGACCAATAAGCTTATTACCGACAATATCTAAAATTGCTGAAAAATTACTGCATGATCGGATAAGCCAACTTCTAGACCAAAAACGTATAATACCGGATCATCAATTTGGATTTAGAAAAAAACATTTGACTATTCAACAGATCCATAGAATTACAAATAAAATCCAATCAGACCTTGAAAACAATCGATACTGTGCCGCAGTATTTTTGGACGTAGCTAAAGGGTTTGACAAAGTGTGGCATGAAGGCTTACTCCACAAAAAAAAAAAATAATACCTTTTGACTAAAAAGCTATCTAACCGACCGAAGCTTCTATATTAAATATGACAATCAATGTTCAGGTATTCATCAAATAACTGCTGGAGTTCCGCAAGGAAGCGTTCTTGCCCCTCTGACCCTTTTGACACTGGCCATTAAGCGATGTATATAAATCCTGACCAAATTGTTAAACAACATACTTAACGTCAAAGGACAGATGTATAAAATAAATGGGGAATAAATAATAATAATAAAAAAATAAAAAAAAATCATGGCGAAACTATCATCAATAGCGACTAAAAGAAATATAGAAAAGCTAGCGCTAGAAAAAGATAATTTATTAAGAGAAATGAATATTGAAGATTTTAAGAAAGCATTCAACAAGTTGCAAACTGAAAGATTAGAACAAAATTTAAGACCCTTAAGAATAATTTTATATAAAGCCCCAAAACAAATTAATGACGAAGAAATTATAAAAAAATTAATCTTTGAGTATCACAATTCAGCACTAGGAGGACACCTGGGTATAAGAAAAACTATCTTAAAATTAAAACAAAAATACATATGGAAGAACATGAGAAAAATAATAAAACAATATATAAACAGTTGTAAAGAATGTACTCGAAACAAACAGACAAAGTACATAAAAGAAAAAATGACAATAACGGACACACCTAGTACAAGCTTTGAAAATTTAAGGGGGGACCCTCATTTAGACGGTCGAAAAATGCATCATTTTTGGGAATTTTTTTCTCAGGTAAAATAACTTCAAACGTTTTGTAATTCATAAAGTACTTTAATAAATGTCTTGACTGTCTACAAAAATTTTCGGAGAAGAAAAAAAACATTTTAAGTATGGAAATATACACCTCGTCCATGGCACCTCATTCTATCTGTGTACATTCTAGCGCTCTGAATTTTTTTCTGAAATAAAAAAACCAAATTTTTTTTAAAACTTTAGGATAATACCTTCGATGTGACATTTTGATTTAAAAAAAAATGTCGAAATTGATATTTTTTACCCAGTTTTATGTTAAAAGTGATTTTTCATGCATAAAAATTGACTTTAAAATTACAAAAAAATATGAAAATCTTTTTTTTTAAAAAAACACTTAATGTCACATTGAAAACAATTTAATTATCTTTAAAATGAGCTATTGTAAAGCCTGATTGGTTCAATACAGCGTTCTCAATTGTGTACACAAAATCGAAAAATGATGTTTCGAGAAAAACGCGTTTAAAGTTTTGGATACAGGCGATCAGGCCACCCGTCGCGTCCTGTTAAAAATTTTGTCACTCCTTCAAAAATACAGATATCGACTTGAAATTTTGAAAGTATATTCTTAAATAGTTGTAGAATAGATTAAAATTATTTCCAAAAAATCGATTTTTTTGACCCGATAAATGAGGGTCCCCCCTTAACCATAGATACAGTGGGACCATTGATTATATCAAATGGTTTCCGATATATTTTAACGGTACAATGCGAACTGACAAAATACGTAATCTTATTCCCAATGAAAACTAAAGAAGCAATTTCTATCGCAAAGGCACTAGTAGAACAGGTAATACTAAAGTACGGACTTTTTAATACATCAAAATCTGATCGAAGTACAGAGTTTGCAAATGAATTAATGAAAAATATATGCAAAATACTAAATATAAAGCTGACCTTTTCAGCACCCTATCACCATCAGACAATAAGAGTCCTAAATGAATTTCTGTTACACTTCGTAGAGAATCACGAATGGGACCAATGGCTACCTTATTTTGCATTTGCTTTTAATACCACACCGAACATAGAGACGGAATTTTCACCGTACGAGTTAATATACGGAAAACTTCCACGCTTACCAACTGACATAATTGAGGACAATCAACCAGTATATAACTTAAACAATTACGCAAATGAGATGAATTTTAGACTAAAAGAGTCACTTCTTAGGGCACAAGAGCTGATAAAACTAACAAAACAAAAGAGAAAAGAACGATATGACAAGAGCAGTAACACATCAGCATTAAAAGTAGGTGACTGGGTATTTGTAAAACTAGAAACTAGAAGAAAACAGCAAAGTCCATAATATGGCCCTTATCTCATAGTGGAGCGTGAAGGAGTCAATTCTGTATTACAAATTAACAATAAGCTTAAGGAATATCATAATAATACCCTTAAGAAATACAAAATCACCTAAAATATTATCATATTAAATAAATTTAAAAAAAATTTACATACAATTAAAGATAAATTTACATATACTAAGAAACTTTTAAAGTCATAAAATTATTTTTATTGAAAACTACTGAACTTGCAAAATTTAACCAAATTTTTTAGCACAGTAATTTTCAATCTTAACCATAGAGTACCTTCACTTCACTTTCAAACTTCTTTCGAATTCTTTAAATATATTTTTAATAGGTAAATGAACTCAAACTTAAATTATGTAAATCATTTCAATGTCAATGCCATTGTTGTCAAATAAACACTTTAATTTCAATGACAAAATTCTTTTTCCTTTTTTTTTGAAACCCAAAACATAAGTAAACACATGGCACACACCAAATACATTTTTTCTGTCATATGATAGCTCACTCCAAAGCAAAACCATAGCTTACTGTCAAGTAAGTCTGCCTAAGCATAATTTAAGTCAGCCTAACCAAATTTTATTGTATAGTATTTTTTTTGAATTTATAATTTTGTTATTGATTTTAACTTGTAACAATGTTTAGTTGTAATTATATATTTTATTGATGAGAAGACAAAAAGAAAGTATAAAATAAAGCCATTCTATCAGAAGGTGGGCAATTCAGTCTTAGCCTGGTAGTTGGAAGGCAGTCATTTGCCCTAACTAAATAAAAAAATCTTTTATTTAAAAGGAACCTTTAGTCGGCAGGTTTGCTCTAAAGCTCTTCCCGGATAATAAAGACTTCTCATGGCGAACCTTTAGTCGGCAGGTTTCCTCTAAAGCTCTTCCCGGATAATAAAGACTTCTCGTGCCGAACCTTTAGTCGGTAGGTTTGCTCTAAAGCTCTTCCCCGATAATAGAGTACTTTTCAGATGTTATCCAATATGACAGATAACTACATTTCCGGCTGCACTGCAACATTGTTGCGCAACATATTGATAGCAACATTTTCGTTTACATTCGCTGCTCACTTCCGCATAGGCAACACAACTACACTCGATCATCAGACATTGCCTACATTTAGGTGCTACATGGGCATTATTACAAAAATACAAACACGTATCTTTGCCTGACACACTTACATATGTTATAAAAAATATTCTTTACTGCCATCATAACAAATTTATTTGCGATAATGTGGAAGAGTGAGCCTAATGGTTACACATGAAATCGCATGCACCGCTAGCCGTCAGCTCGTAAATGTATCTAAGAATGAAAGCATTTCACACGCCATCAAAGTAAGTTAATTTTACTACCTTACGCGGCATCAGCAAGCTGCTAGCCATCCGCCATATTTGTTTGCGCCGCGCTAAACAATCTTCTAAACACCTGCTAAGTGGAAGTTCATGTTAATGCGTTTTCCATAGGCCTTCATAAGTGCGCGTGTATGCTTCGGGTGAGTATTGCGTTGTGTAAAGTGGGTTAATGGCATATACATACATACAACTGCGATTAACACCTTTTCAACGCCTTCTGGGCTCGGTCTATCAAGAGGCCAGCTAATTCACTTGTACGTAAGTACAGCCTACCCTTTGATCGGCGCGCGTGTAGTAGAAAACGCAAATGCAAAAGCGATGAGGAGTCGACTTAAAGCAGGAGCCATGACTGCACTGCTGACACCCGCTCGGCCTTGCAGTCAAGATAAGTATGTAAGTTGGTATATATTTGGCAGGATTAAAACTAAGTAATTTGAGGCACGGGCGAAGACTTCAGAATTGGAAACTCTCCATTTGTTAAGACATGAAATGCGTGAAACTGTCTATATTTGTTTACAAAGCAGTCATTCAGTTATTTTTTACATTTTGAAACAAATAATCACTTAAAAATTGTGACTTTTAATATTCTGTGAAGTTGATGCAGCTCAAAAGCACACATATGCCCTTACGAGGGCTGGCTTATAAGTTCGCGTGCTAAGGCACTTAATGAACGAAATATATGGTTTTATATTTTTTATTTTTCAATGTAATCTTCCTAAATTGCAATGCACTTCCCACATCATGGATACTATTGGTTTTTTTTAGCGTGTGAATTCTAATATCGTTGAAGCATTGTCCTGGAATTTCTGAGATTTTTACCTCCCATTTCAGTTTGCGCTCTTGTGCTAGAAGATCTACCTGTATAGGGATGGATCAGCTAACAATCAACACCGCTGCTTCTGATACTGTTCTGTATGAAGAAACTCTGACGATGAAGCTACCCTGAGAGGTTATAATGCCTCATGGGTATAATGCTTTATGCCACTGAAATTGTATTCTTAAGATTTCTTTTCAAAATGGTTTTCTTCGGCCGTCTTTATCTCACTGAGATGTTCAACTCACCTCGTTCCCGTAAGTTATTTCTTCAATTTGAAAAAAGGAAAAACTCAAAGAGGCTGTTGCCTGGGTGGTCAGTTTTTATGTATTCCGTAGCTTTTATGAGATCCTTAGCACTGGCAGCATTATCTTGTACAAAAATATCAGCCCACGCGCCAGCTTGCCGTAGGACTGCCGCATGGGGCTGATATCATTAAATAATATTCCCCACTAAAACTGCCCGTCATAATCTTCGACGCCGACTAGTCCACTTTGAATGCCTTTGTTGGTGCTTCGCCCATTTTTATGCATTGTATGAACTCTTGTAGACAACCGCCATTCGAAACTGAATCGTACGAATCTTCGCGCATGAAACACCAAAATGATAGAAAAAGTTTTTTCCAACAGCGGTGGCCCCTGAGCAGGCTATGACAAACCTCCGAGTGTGTTTCTACCACAAAAAAAGCTCATAAAAAATATCTGCCGTTAGGAGTCGGCCCAAAACTGTAGATGAGGGACCATTTGTTAGGGACACCAAAAAATGGTGTAAGCGCCAAATATTTTTTTTTTGTATCAACTCTTGCGTGCACTCTGAATCATACCCACGAATCCAGTTATTAGTAACGTTCACAATGCGGTCACAAATTCTGTTGAAATTACTCCAAAACAAATTCAAAAAATATTTACAACGCTCCAAATATCTCCTGAGGTTCAGTGCACTAGACAGGGCTAGTTTACTGGGGAGGCAATCTTTGATCGGGAACATCCCGAGTTATTCCGGTACGTAGAACCGACTGTTATGGGAATGCCAAATATCGGCTCTTGTCAATAAATGTTCATATAAAATATTTTTTTCTTTATAGGTTAGGTTAAGTGAAGTGGCTGTCCTTCGACGCACGTAGAGGCCCCTAGTGATACTACCGGAACTATCCTATCCCCTCTAAACTATTGTACAGTCTTTAAAAAAACTGGCTATACTATGAGTACAAAAGCGAATCCGAGCAATCTCAACCGTCTTCTACACAGAGCCATGCATCCGCATAGAAGCTGTTTGAGTGCCTCTTCCTCTTCTAAATCCTGACAGCTTCTGCAATTGGAAGGTGCCCCTACTCTACTGGCATGTCTTCCCATTAGACAGGTCCCAGATAGAACACCTACTACGCCTTTCCTACTTAATTTAAGTTGACTCTTAGTGAGACTCATTCAATTCCATTCCATTCAAGTCACGTTTGTTTATTGCTAGCGCAGGTGTTTAACTGTTTCTAGTTGGAATTTGCAACAGTAATGGTGTGTCTGTCAATTAAAAGTTTACATGTTGCCATGGCATGGCTATATAGACCTTGTCCTGACTAATTTGGACAAGAGCCAACTCCAGCTAACTCATCCGCCTTACAGTTACCTCTCTACCCAGATTAGATGAAAAGATAAATACTGTGCAAGTATTTTTCATAATTTGTAACACTCTTTTACAGGCTTAGGCGAGTGTTAAATGAGTTTTGAGCCATAAGTATTAAAGTAATATATATACAGGGTGAACGATATGAAGAGTTACCAACTTCACACTGCTTGTATCTGTAAAACAGCTCATGACATCAACGTCAAAATTGTTCTAATGACAGTTCAATATATTGTATATAAGCCAACAAAAGCATTTGCGTCTCAGTTTTGTTGAATTTTTTTTCTGTGATGGAATTCAAATGTAATAGTGTGATTGCGTTATATTTGGCTGGAAAATCACGTGAGCTTAGTCACCTCAAAGTGAATAAAATGTTTGTGTATCGCACTATAAAACTTTATATACGTTGAACTGAAAATATCGCAAGACACCAAAAATATGCCAGTATGGATGCGCTGAAAAAAGCGATTATACGAGAATGGGCCAAAATACCTCAAGATCTCATTCGTGCAGCATGCAACTCATTTTTTGACCGTTTGAAGGCTATAGTCAAAGCCAAAGGTGGTCATATCGAGCTAAAGTGAATATATGTTAAAATTGTAATCATTTTTGAACAATTTTGTCTTTGAAATCAATAAAAACTAATCTCACACAAAAAAGTGATGGTGTTTTGAATAGGTAACACTTCATATCGACTGTGCTGACCCCGTTTTCATTATTTATTACACCATTACAACAGTCCTCTCTCGATGAAAAATGGGTTGTATAAGGCCTGTCTAGGTATGTATTGACCGGGTCACCGGAGTCAGTTTCTGTACAATTGTTCATGTAAAACCTCTCCAGTTCATTCTGCACTAATCTGTTGTTCTTCTGCTACCTGCTTCAATTTAATTCTTCGATGGGTCTGCTCTAATTTTTGGGATTTTTTGGGCATTTTCACTGCCATATTGGACGACTGGGCTGTGGTCACCTTTAAAGGTATCTCTTCTTTATGTAAGGAAGTAGTCTGGTCAAATAGTATGTTTTTAGAATTTTTTTGTTTTATAGTATGTTATTATTAATATCTTATAGTATACAAAAAAATTTTTTTTACATATTTTTTTGTAGTAGCACCAAAGTAAGCGTCTTAAAAAAAAGATAGGTGGCTTGTAAGCAGGATTTTGGCTCTTCAGGACATCTGAAACGAAAAAGTTAAACTGATTATTATTTTGTAGGCTTGTCACTCTGGCAGGTATGACAATGGGAAAGTTTTGTTGAAAAATAACAAAATGGCGGACTTTTGACACATACCTTTTGACGTGATAACGTCTTATAATTCGATTTAACAGGCTGCACGCACGAAAAAATGTGTCGTTACCTTGCTCATTAGTGTTACCTTGCTCATTGCCGATACCTTGCTCATTAGTGTTATCTTTCTCATTGCCGTTACCTTGCTCATGTGTCGTTACCTTGCTCATTGCCGTTACCTTGAATGAACTGCAAGCGAAAGCGCGGAACGAACGACAAAGCAAACAAAGCAAACGAACGGTAACGTTCGACATCTCGCTCTCTCCTACTTAAGTGAGCGTATATGTGTATGTATATATGCGCATATGTACATATATAAATTCACGTATTTGTATTTGCATATGCCTTCTTATTGATTATTATTAATTTCATTTACTTGAAGAATTTAAAATAAAACCAAGTTTGTTAATAATACCTGTTGCTTTAATGTTATTATTATTTTTTGACGTGATAACGTCTTATAATTCTATGTAGCCGGCTGTACGCACCAAAAAATGCGTCGTTATCTTCCTCATGCGTCGTTACCTTGCTTGAACAGCATGTTATGATATGTTATTTTTTTCCTTGGGCTCTACGCGCTTACTGCGTTTCGAGTAATTTATTATTTCAATTAGTTTGTTTCTAGAGCAAATATTTTCATACATATGTGCGGTATAACATTCAGATAGATTACAAGTATTTTCAATTACATAAATATTTTATAGTTTAACAAAACTAACTGAAATAAATACATACGATTGGATACAAACAGTTAGATGGTTATTCTATATATTACTATTATGATTAAGGCATTAGGTAGGAATGTTTGAAGCATTGAAGTTTTTAAATTATCAATTATTTTTTTGACAAATTCATTAAATGATGTTATCAAACTAGGATATTTTGAAATTTGTTTTATGTTGAATGCTGGAATATCATATTGCACAGAATGTTTCGTGTCTCTGTCGTGCACTGTGACGTGGGCAGTCGTGCAAAAGATGATGCATACTCTGCACGGTGGGTTGGTCACACAGGCACCAGTCTTCGTCAATGATTTTGAATCGCTTTAAGTATGCCTTGTTGAAACCATGGCCAG
>JAYXIM010052006.1:0-17103 GCA_037575425.1 Anastrepha fraterculus | reverse complement strand
ATTGTATGTTACATAAAATAAATATCTTGCTAAATAAACGAAGCGGATACTTCGCTTTGGTTCAATCAGGTTTTTCAGTTATCAGCATCTTTGCTCCTTTGTGTAACTTCTGATGCAATTGAAGATTTTGACGAACTTTCTTCTGCATCGGAGTGTTTATCTTTTTCTGGGCCAAACGTTTGCGTTTCAATTTTACTTGTTGAAGTCACTGATTTCGTAGACGCAGGATGTATGAAACCTAAGCGCGCAACAGGTAAAGTGGTGCCGGGCTTAACAGGGTCGAAGCGTACCAATTTGCCAAAGAGCGCATGCTGCATAATGGGATATTTAGACAGTATCTATAGAAAAAAATAAATCATCTGTAACGAATTTGCCTTATTTGCAATATTATTTGCTAATGACATTTTGTTTACATATGTACGTACATATATCTATATTAGGGGCATACCTCTTTTTGATACATTTTAACCAATCCACTGCTGATTTTCGCCCAAGTGGGCACTGCAGAAATACTCCACAACTGGTTAGAATGCTCTGCAAAATGACCAGTTTTCACTTGATTGATGTAATCGATACAGCCAATAAACAGGTATTCGTCTTTGTACTCGTTGATTATATCTTCATCCAAAAATCGCGCAGGTTCAAAGGGGCTATTGACTGCAGGGGAATTTAAATTTAAATCAAGGACCACTTTAAACTGTCTCATTACTTACAGGCCAACTGAGCACTGCCCCAGATGAATGGCACAAATTGAAAATCGTCCAGCGACCAAACACCTTGACTACCGGCTGGTTCTAAATGGTACTCCTTTTGCAGCCGCCGTACAAAAATTAAATAGCTATTGAACAGACGCAACGCGCACGCAATACTGTCTGCTTCGGTGAATATTTCGGCTTTAAAAAGCGAACAAAGAAAGAATACGAACGAAAGTTCATGACCAGTTCCATAATCAATGCGCACAGAATTTCCAAATGATTCGCTGAAATAGGATCCTAGTTCGGTGAACAGATCACACTTTTCCTGTGGCAGCGCTTCTTTCAAGTACAAAAAGATATCCTAGAACAAGAATTTAACTTAGAGTTTCAACAATACAGCCAACCTGTTTTAAAATTCCTGTTATTGTACTCACGCGGTTCATTTTACGAGCCCACACGCGAAATCCTTTGTTGCCAAATCGAGCCGGTTGATCAACTGGAGGTGATTCATCAACTAATTTATTGAGTTTATCGAAAACAGCCACAACTTTTTCCATCGTCGGCGAAACGTAAATATCCGGATCATTAATACGCTTGCCTTGAATGGCGTAGCTGACGGCGTTAATGAAGCCCAAAAGATCATAGTAAGCTTCCGAACGTTGCCATTTAGCTATGTCCTGCGGCACCTTTACTTGCTTTATCGGCTCACGGCCGCTGAGAGCCTCAACTACATAAAAAAAAGGCAATACAGCAATTGACCAAATTACAACATCAATAACATTTAAATCACACATGGTATATCCGATTTGCGAAACTCCTCCATAGCGTTACAGCACAGCAAAAGTAAAAATTAAATTGATTAAACAATCCTGTCTGATTTCCACAAATTCTGATAAGTTCTCAAAATGTTTTGTTTTGTTTTATTTCACCTCGAGGTGACAAGGGTTGCATTCGGGGCAATAGTACCAAATGTATTTTTCCGATAAATCTTGAATCCATATATAATATTTTTTACTTAAAATTTATCCGATTAATCAAAAGAATCCGGAATTTGAGAGAGAAAAAGAATTATAATAACTTTTAAAAATGTATGGAAGCCAACAAATTTGAAACTAATTTTTTATGTGGACCAGCCGCTTTCTCATTGTTCATTTATTGGACCTCTACAATAGTCAAGTGCGCTTATGGGTTACAAGAGTGTCAAACTCTAAAAACAATTTTGTTTAGATAAGTATGAAAAAAGAAACCATTAACCCCTTGCCTTACGATTAAATCTCGAAGAATGGTACGCGTGCAGACAATTAAATTTAGCGCAATACTATGAGTAGACAAACTAACGGTTTATTAAACAAAAAAAAACACTTAAAACCGTTCTCTATATAAAGGTCAATTTAGCTAGAATATAAAAAAGACCTTGTGCAACAATTTTATTTTTACACGTTTAAAGAAATTCATATGACTTTAAACATTAAAATATACTGCGATGCCCGATAAATTCGAATTTAGTACAGAAAATCTTGACGGGCGAGGCCCGTCATTTCCACTCAAGGGGTTAAATGAAAATGTAAATTTTTTATAGTAAATTGAAAACTTTGAAGCCATTTTTGGGTGCCTTTTGGTTTTGTGGATGACAACTCTTTTACCAATGACACTGTTCTAGCAAATGAGCGATATCTGCAGACAGTTAACGAAACTACCATGAAATGGGCAGTCAGTGAAACATAGAAGTGAACAGGGCCAATGAGAGAACTTTTTGTTTTTGGAGGCGTTAAATTTTACTTTGTCAGCAGCATCGCTAAAATGCAACCTTGCGGATACAAGTTGTGGACGTCAACATATCAGTACCCGGCTAAACAATTGGATTTTCAGAATTTGTTTAAGGTTTCTAAATTATGATTGAAACGCTGTATAACTTGCCTTTTCAAATTTTGGTACCACCAAACATCAAAATTCGCCGTCCAGCATGGTTTCGCAAACCTTCGCCTATGGCTATGTTCTCCATTGTCTTGCTGTCGTACTTTCTGGTTACCGGTGGTAATTGTCATCAACGCCCAACGCCCACATTAAATCCTATATTAACGTTTTCTTTCTGACAGGAATAATCTACGATGTCATTGTGGAACCACCCAGTGTTGGTGCTACAGTGGATGAACATGGACACTCTCGGCCAGTCGCCTTCATGCCGTATCGAGTAAACGGTCAGTATATCATGGAGGGTTTGGCCAGCAGTTTTCTTTTCACCATTGGTGGCTTAGGTTTCATTATAATGGATCAAACACACATCCCCGGAAAAACGAACCTTAATCGATTTCTGTTGACTGCTATGGGATTTATTTTTATACTCGTATCATTTTTCACAACTTGGCTCTTCATGCGGATGAAATTGCCCAGTTATTTGCAGCCATGAATAGCACGAGAAGAACGTAGTAGCAGTCAATTTCTCACTTTCTTCATTTTGTGTGCACTGAACTGTATAAGCTATTATAAAAGTTAAATATATAATTCTATTCGGTGAAATATTATTTTTTTACTCAGTATTCTCGATGGCGAAATTACTGGCTTAGTATCCCCTTAACAAGGGAAAATATTATATTTTATAAACTAAGCTGAAGTCCAAGCCGTCGCATAATCTAAGCTGCATCACAATACGTTATTGTTGGTGGGAGCTGTGTGCTATTACTTAAGTGCCACCTGATGGAGTTTAACACTTTGTTCGTAACTATGTGGGTGCATATGTCAACAAACTTGGCCGTATGCTCTTGCCGATAGGAATGTTAGCATGCTGATGTAAGTGTGTATAGTGGTGGCACAGCATTTCAACATAGACAATTCAAAGGAAATTCTTTACTACCGCCAACAGATACGTACACCAACAGAGCATCCCAGCATAACATCACGTAAAAATATAAGGATGTTAGCTGCAAAGTTAGCCTATATACCTTATCAAAACGCTCTATTAAAATATAAGTAAAAAGTAAGAACATTCACAAAGGCGCTCAAGTTAGCTCGAGAATCACTTGTCAGCAGTGCAACTGAAATAAAATATTACGAGATCATAAATTTGCAAGTTGAGGGGGTCAATTTTATTTATCAAATTTGGCTTACATTTAGATTACAATAAAGTTTTATAAATGCACATTGGAAGTACATGGTTTTAAGTTTCTCTTTAATATCGAAGTGAGAATATAAAATACATAAAAAATTGTTTGTATTTAAATTATTTTTATATTACTGTGGATGAAAAGCACGCTTTTAGCGAAATGCATATCTACTACATTTTATGCATATTGTGTGTGTTTCACGCATACTCATTTATATTTAATTTATGTAAATTAATTTTACAAAGAAGTGATCGCTGTAGCTGTTTAAATTTAAAATATAAACCATAAATGATGTTAGCTCTGATAAATTTTATCAAATTTGTAGTACCCATATCAACGACATTTTGAGTATGGCTTGGAAAAGTTCTTTTATGTATTGATCTCCTTTTGACTATAGCATGACATGACATATGCATGCATTTATTAGTATTCAATTTTCATTTCGATTATTTTAACGTCTGTACCCATTTGCTTAATTATATTTCTGTAAATATTTGCTGAATGCAAGAAGCAATTTCGTGACAGATTTATTCGGCTTGACTTATCCACTACAAAGTTCAACTTCAACGCATGTGTGGCCACGTTTTATCGCCAAATAATCAATACGTAGTTGGAAATGAAGAAGAAGATTCCTTTAACACTTTCACCACTTTTTTAAGAATTTTTGTTTCTTACATATCTTCCAAAGCAAATAATTTCATTAATGCAGGAAACTTAATACCTTCCTTTGTAAAAACATACACAAAAATAAATCCTGGCGTTCAACATTTTGTTGCTTTACTGCTTAATAGACGTCGCTTTCAATACTTCTCAGCCAGCCTGGTTGCTAAGTGTTGCTTTTTAAAGCCATTTCTTCCATCTTCGAGTGCGTTTAAACATATATGTATTTGTAAAGTGGTTCTTACGGCAGTTTTCTTAATTCTAATTTTATATTTAAATTCATGTTTATAATTCCATTATTATATATGTATATATTCGTGCTTCTTAATACTGTAAATATGCTAAGTAAGTAAGTATTCGAATACATCTGGTGATCGAGATATTTCATTGAAAATACTAAGAAATAATTATTATAAGTCTTAAGATGCTCAAAGCAAAAATATTCCAGATAAACTTAATTGTATTTTAGCTTGGAAAATTAAATTGGACATACACTTCCTCTTAATTTTACACTATAAAAATTTTTGGAAATGATATAATTAAATTGGTAAATAATAAAATCCAATCTAACGAATTTAAATAAAATTAAAACATTTCAGATTCAATTACAAGTAACGCAATAAGGAACTAAAGGTTCAATATTCATATATACAATTTATACCATTCTAACAAAAAATCAAACTTCCTATGAGATTGGCAAGCCTTTTGTGCTTCTTTAAAGCCTTATCCGGAAAGAGCTGTAAATAGAAAATTCATAATTACTTTACATATAAATGTGTACATTTGTGTGGTGTCCTTCAAATATACTTAAGAAAATCTCTGGATTTATCAGTGACATGTTCGAACTCCGGAAACGACAAAGCTCCATCATCGTCGAAGTCGGCTTCGGCTAATATACAGTGTATGATCTCTTTCATGTCGGAGTCATCTAATTTATTTTCTGCACCACACAATCGCTCAATAACCTGCTTCAAATCTGATACTCCTAGCATATCATCACCATCGAAATCTGAAAATGCGCCAATTTTTTTGTATATGTTTACTGAGCATTGGCAACTTTTTACCCCAAATACGGAAAGCGTACTCTGCTTTTAGCTTTTTGGGGCAAGCATCACTGAAAACGTTCATCATGTCCAAAAAGTCTTCGAAAGTCATATCACCATCTTCACTTGAACTAAACACTTTGCATATCCGGTCACCGAAAGGATTCACGCGCAATTCTGGATATTGCAATATTTTGCTCATCGACAATTTGGCATTTTTATTGTGCCCAACCTTTTCTGGAGCGAGGTTTTTGAATTTTTTGTGCGCTCTATTGTGAAGAAAACAATACAAAATGTAAAACTGAAATGCTGATGCAGATGTTAGGTAATACTTACAGTAGTACCTCTTTTTTCGAAAAAAATGTCAAATCCTGAAAATAAGGAAAAAATATGTTTAATAAGTTATAAACTATTACTGAATTATATTACTTCGTAATCCTGTAACTCTTCCTCGGTGAATTGGCTTTTAGTCTGGCCCATATCGCTACTGCGGAGCACAAAGCTTTACCGTCCGTGAAGAATTGCCGCCAACTGTAATCTGGTCTCAAATAATCACCACTGTAAACCTTCCTGCGTTATAATGCTATTTTGGTTGATACATTCCCGCCTGGTTTTATTTATTTTCCACTGATATACATATTTTTAAACTCTGAACTCCACCCAACAATTGAACACACAAAAGACCCCTATCGGGACCACCACAACAATTTGCAAATGATGCTGATGCACTGGACTTCTCTATTCATCAATGTTCTCTGCTGTGACCCCATTTACACGATGTCTCCACTGGAAGGGAAACACTGGAAATTCTCTTTTCATGTCTCATTCGCGGGCACACGGGCATAATTGTTTTCGGCGACATTTTGACATTTAATACTTTAGCATCGTCTGGTGGGGATGTATTCTATCACGCGCTTACATGTAAAGCAGAGAGCGTTCGACAACAGTTTCTTAAATATATGAATGAAAAATGCAAACTGGTTAAATAATAAATAATTTGTTGTTTTTTTATTGACATAGATTTATAAATTCTTATACTTGAATAAAAAAAATTAAATTAAAATTACTTCATATGTAAATAATTAACTTAAAATTAAACTGAGTATCTAGAAATGCAGGGAAAAATTAGAAATCAACATAAACATGCCCCATAACTATTTGAAATTATACTACTTTACTAGCAAAAATAATTGTGCATTTCCCAAGCAGCGTTCGTATGTTTGTCATCGTTGTTATCTTCCGTTTGCTTGAAAACCAACACATAACTTAGAACTTTTTTCCACGAAAGAAGAAAACGAATGAAGCAACTGTCAAAAATTGCTTTAAAATTGGAAATACGAATAAGAAGCACAAAGCGTGTCGCCAGTACAGGAGACAAATTCCCTTCCCTCTTCCGCGGCCGTCCTTCACCACCGAACAAAATGTTTTCCTTCCAGTGGAGACATCGTGTAAATGGGGTGTGTGCTGCTGCTGTTGTCAAAAATATCTGCTTCCTTTTGTTATTTACGAATGAGGCAAATAAGCAAAAAACTAATCAAAGAGTGAACCACATGAAATGAAATGGAAGAGTGAATGAATTTGCTTTCAACTTATTACATGCTGTAAAGGACATCTTTGTATTACGAGTAGAAATTTATTGATTTATAATATATCAATTTATACATTACGCCAAAAAGCTCTTTTGAAGCAGGAATATCAGGTGAAATAACAGGAATTTCACTGTTAAACCATATCTGTATTACCAAATTAATTTCCATCACTGTCTTAACATCAGCCGTCATTTCGTAGTTTGACAAATCAATTTTCATTTTATCCCGCCATTTACATGCGCCAATACATCGATTCGATTTGCTTGGTGCCATTTAAATATTGAATGTGGAATCAATGTAGAGCCCACATGGGGAAACGGGGTAAAATCAAACAGAAATTTGACAGATGTTAAGACACATTTAATAAAAGTTGTGTATGTAGGCTACATACCTATGTTGAAGTGATACATTTTACATGGATCGCAATGCAACCCAGCTTCGATGAAAAAAACTTGCAATATATTCGTCGCATACGTTTTCAAAATAGCAACAACTGAAGTGAACACAAGCAGATGTGAAAGAATATTTCTCATTGTAAAAAGCCTTTAAAGTGTAAGTTTTTTGCACTCGTGGAATTTGGTAGATTATTCTTAATTGTGCATAAAATATCAATAAAATGATGTGAAAATTTTGAGATAATTATGCTGGCGAAATAGACAAACTTGAGCCTCAATATACCTCTATGCTAAATACACGAGATACAGAAAAACCGAAAACCGAACTTAGCGGTCAGCGGAATTCGCACAAGAGTAGCAAGAAGTCAACCAGGCGAAGATGTACGAAATGTGCAGAATAATTTCTGCAGATATATGGATTTAGGCGCTGTGAGATAGCGAAGCGTTGTGATTTCTGTTGATCGGAAACTCGGTTTGTCATGAATAGTGCCACACCGAGAAAACCAGAATCAACAACAATCGCACCAAGGACAAATATAAAACCAGCTCCACTGCCGTCACAGTCGTCGCCGCCATCGTTGGTAGCCGCTTCAAATAGCGCCACGAATGTCGGTGAAAATTCCAAATTATTTTGTACTACTTTCGGAAATAGTAAACCCAACGCGGAACGACCAACGCCACCACCAAGAACTGCGAAATCAGCAAAAGCCTTGAAACTTGCATCTGCTGCGGCGTCGGCTAGACAAACGCTAATGTAAGTTAATTGTCTCGAATTATGAAACTTCTTAATATCATAAAAAAATTAAAATAATTCGGCATGTCTGTTGCATTAACATCTGAACTTCGGCCTCATTCGGTACAAAATATAAGTAGTTACTACATTAATTTTCTTTCTGTTTTTATAACGCTTGCATGCGATTTTGCTATTAAATAAGCCTAGGCTATTATATGACATACATGTGCACGCACATACATATATGTATGTAGGTACATAGTTTATCCGATTAAACTTCAGAAGTAAGCCGAAACGAATTCCACCTGTATAGTTTATTTACTAAAGTAATATTTGCTCATCTCAAAAAAAGTACGTGCCTTGATTTCCTTATTCACTCATTCATGTATTTGCCTGGTGTAGTGATAATGTTCCCTAACAGCTTCGCGTAATGTATTTGATATTTTTCGAGGAAGCCTATAAAATAATTAAACTGAAATTAGATGGAATAAAAACAATAATAAAGTCAACCAAAAATTAGCTTGTGCGAATGTTTTTTCTCGCGCTTTCCTTTTTGTGTCACTTTTCTAGTATGCTATCTACAAAATTGCCATTTCCCATTTAGTCACTCAGGTGCCTTTGTTCCATTCACATACAAACTGATTTCGCTCTACCCTGCACTACCGAACTGTAGTTGCTGGCGTCAGATAGAGCAGATGACTTCAGCATTGGATCACCTTTGGTCCATACACATTGGCTACATTCGAGTGCCTTATTCATTTTAGCAGAGTAAATTGAACGAGAGATTTGTAAATAAGACTCATAATTAAATCAATTAAATGAATGAAGTGATAGCAATTGAACTATTGTGGCCAATAATAAAAACAAAGCTACACATTCAGCCATTGGAGATCCTCGGGAAAACACATACACATAGAGTGCAAAACAAAAAAAATGTATATTTGTATTTATTGATTTTCCACCACAAATCTACCCCATTTGTTTAACCTCATTTCGAATAGTTTGATTCTTGTTTTTGCATATTATACTTAATTTCAAGCAAAGTTTTGTGTATGATAACGTTGTTGAACAGTTTTTAAAACGGTGCGGGGGTTACTGCCGTTTGTCACCAGTTCTTAAGCCGGTTCTATTTATCCATAATTACCATAAATAACAAATTTTGTCGCTGTGTTTTAAAACTTGAAAGTACTCAAACTGAATGATAAATTACTCTTTAATAAAAGGAAGTTGCTGAATTAGTGCGTGAAGATAGTCATTTGGTAGTGAACGTTTAGTTAAAGAGAAAAAAAGAAAAATAAATGCTTGCAAAAGTTGTTAAAAACTAGTTTCGCAATATTCTAAGTTTGTAAGTAATTCAAAACATGCGTTTAAATAAAGTTCACACAAACAAATTCCATGTTAATCTAATTACTTATCACCAGAAGTGCAAATGAATCGTTGACAATAACAAAAGTTAATCTCACGAATGGATTGCTCGAAATTGTTCGATTGTTCGCTTAACATCGGACGTTAAATCCATGCCTTTAATTTCTGACCACACAAAATGTGTTATCATTACGCCGTAAATCGAAACGGCGTTATCAGCAATACCGCTCCAAAAATCGCACAAACTCACTCTCCCAGATGCTTTTTAAACAAGTCGCCGGGATATAAATGTACTTGGTCAGAAAATATGCTTTTGATTTCTTGTCAATAAATCTTTCTATCAAGATTTCCAGCGGAGAGCAGTCACTGTTAAAATAACATATGATTACACAAAAAAAAAAAAAAGAAAAAAATTATGGGCTGCCCTGTATAGGCACTTAAAGCTATTCTAGCAGAAATGAGTGAGTTTGTAGATTAGCAACATATTTTCGACGGTTATAGAGACCAAAGTAAGGTTATGTTAAAGTTGCAAATGGGTGTGATTATTGAAGTATTATATTAACATTTCCATTGTTGTAGCAGCAGATCATAAACGGTTTAGTTTTTTAATCTATTCATTAAACCCACGAAAAGCTCGTTATATCAATGAAATTGTAATGTTGTTGTAGCAGCATAAAAATTCCTTGACTGGATATAAATCCGGGTCGTTACGGTAATGTAGAAGCGCCTGGAGTGGGAACGAAAAATTGTAATTCACCGATTTGCTCAGGTCAACAGTTATTGGTCGAGTAAAATCCGAATCATTTCGGTACGTAGTACCAGCTGTCGTGTGAATGAGAACGCACTTTGAGAACGCCGGAGTGATAGTTGGTTTTCTTGAGTTAGGTGGTAGTTGACGAGGTGGGATCGGTCGTTGTTGTAGCAGCTTACTAAAGTGCGATGTAGTCAGCGGTCGTCTTCGTCTAACTCATTCAACAGTAGACCCAGAAAACGTGCTGTTTCTACAGGTTGGGTCTAGAGGGAGAGATGTCTTAGGTGAGTAGGTTTGATAGGGCATGTGAATAGGTGACTAGTGTTATTGTTGTTGTAGCAGCAATACAAGCCCTGTCAGTGTAGTGTATATATCACCGGTCGTCTTCGTCTAACACATCTAAAGGAAGGCCCAGGAAACCCGCTTTTCCGACCGGTTGGGTCCAGAGGGAAAGGTGTGCTAGATGAGTGGGTTTTGAGAGGCATGTGAATAGGTGGTTAGTGTCGTCTGGTGTATCTTCACATGCTGGACATATGTTGGGTATGTTGGGATCGATGTGGGTAAGGACGCAATTGGGCCAAAGTTATGCGGGTCTCGCGAAGCAGCTGAAGCCGTTCGTCTGCAATAGGTTGTGGTAGGACTCCGATAACAACATTCAGGGGTCGCGAGTTAAGGAAGGTGGTAAGAGTCTCCTGATAAATGTGGTTTAGTGTTTGTATGTATACTGTGCCTGTGCCTATGTATACCTGCCAGAATAGTTGAAGAGATGCCTCCTGACGTGCCTGGGAGCTGTCTCAGGCGCTAGCAAATGTCTGCAGGGGTGATATCTTCTGTAGGACCCTGAAAAAAACTGCTTGCGGAGCATATTGTTGTGCTCCTTAACTGGGTTCCAGGTGATCAGACAGGCGCAACATAATTTGGGCGGGTATTTCGTATTTCAAGATAAAATCTGGAGTGGAGAATAAATGCCTAGTCTAGCCACCACCCCGATGGGGTTAATGATCTCTAAGAATTATATCTGAAAAAGTAATCCAACATGCATGTATTCACAAGATAAATACGTAAACTCCGATTATTTATCCTGGAACAGGACAAAAAAGGCCAGACTCGGGTGCCCAACCGAAGGTTTTAAAAAAGGTGTCCAGTGTACGCGTTCTTCTACCCGAAATTATTTCCGGTCAAGGGCTGTTACGGCTGCAGCATTCTACAAAATCTGTATCGCATCACTGTATCCAGCGAAGCAAATGTAGGAACGTGAAAGCGAAATGAAAATAATGGAATGATTATTAGTATTATTATTATTACAAACTGAAACTTATAATTGAAATTATAAGCCTAGTTAGGAGAGCTATGGCTGCTAAGGCCTTCAGCTTCTTCTTATGATATAGAATTAGTGCTTAATTAATGCTTAATACTAAGTGCTTATGCGTCGTTTAGAATTTCATTATAAATTAGGAGATACAATATAATTTTTCGACATGCTTGTTTAAATTTCGTAATATAATTTTGATATTTTTAAGAAGGCTATAATTTTTTTAATATTATCGATTGTGGGGTTGGAAATGCATTGAATGGGATCGGTGTTATGGAATATATTTTTTCTTAGTGAGTTGAAGGGATAACATTCGGAAATAACGTGATTAATGGAGATCGGGGTGGAGTTACAAAACTGACATATTCTGGGGGTGTTGCTGTCGATAAGGTGTTTATGGGTTAATTTTGAATGGCCCAAACGTACTCGCGTGAGTTTAACAAGGTCCATTCTAGAAAGTGAAAGGTTGGCGTGTTTTAGGAGGTTGCTTAAATCAAGCTTTTTAACATTTTGCGCTTTGTACCAAGTTGAGCATTTTTGCCAAGTCTCAGACTTATATTGTTTTATGAATTTTTTCTTAAGAAATTCAGCTATATCATTAACATTTAGATTAGTAGTTGTTAATACAGGAGCTATGGTGGCGTATTTAGCTGTGCTATCGGCAAATTCGTTACCCTTTATAAGGGCATGGCCCGGGGACCATATCAGTAAAATATTTGGGTATTTTGTTTGTAAAATACTACGGATAGAACTGGGATAGTAATCATTGTTTTCGATATTGGATATGGCATCGAGAGATGAAAGTGAATCGGAGCAAATTGCAAATTTACCTTTTTTATTTCTAATTATATTAACAGCCGACATGATAGCAATTAATTCAGCAGAGTAGACTGTACTGTATGCAGCTAGGTTGGATACTACTAAGTTTTCATTTTCGGTAGTTACGCCAAATCCGATCATATTATTGCTTTGGGAGCCGTCTGTGTATATGAAGGTGTAATCCTTGAGTTCATTTTGTATGTGTGCAAAAGCTTGTTGATATATTATAGCGGGTGTTTCGAATTTTTTATACTTTCGGAGCTCAGTGTTGACTATTGCTTTCTGTAAACGCCAGGGGGGATGTGGGTTAGAATAGGTTTTAGTGGTAGATATGGAAGGTTAAGTTTTTTGCTGTTGAGGACTGCTCTACTAACTGCTGAGGGGACTCTTTTAGATGGCCTATTTTTTTTGTAGGTTTGAGCAATTTTGAAGAGAGGGGCATCATAGCTGTTCATAAGCACTTTATTTAATTTATTTGTGATATAGTCCCTTTTCGCTTCTATTGAGGGAATGTTAGCTTCAAAAAGCATATTATTAATCGGGGACGTTCTAAATGCTCCTAGCGCGGTTCTTATAGCCGCATTCAGAATAGTTCTTAACTTATTTAGAGCAGATTTAGGTGCGAAACCATATAGAAAGAGGCCGAAATCAATTCTTGATATCAAGAGCGCTTTCGTTACTTGTATAAGTGTTACTGAGTTGCAATTGAATTTGAAGCTAGAGAGGCACTTGATGATATTAAGGCGCTGTGAAAGGTTTTGTTGAAGAAGTGCTATGTGTGAATTCCAATTATAGTGGTTGTTAAAAGTGACTCCTAGTATTCTTAGAGTATCTACCTTATTTATTTGGATGTTGTTGCAGTGGACAGAGGGCGAGCACTGTTTTTTACGGCATATATGTAAGTGTTTGCATTTTTGTACCGAGAGTGAAGCACCAGAGTAGTTACACCAGGAGTTAATGTCTCCAAATAAATTGTTTAGATTAATACTAACATTTTTATCCTTTTTTTGTTTAACTAAAAGATTGAAATCATCTGCGTAAGCGCAGAACGAGACTTCTTTATAAAAAGAAATTGTGGCACAAAGTTTATTGTATGCTATTAGGAATAGAATTACTGAAAGGGGTGAGCCTTGCGGTATTCCGTTTTGAAGTGGGTAAGTTTCGGAGAGGACATTGTCTAATCTGACTTTAATTTTCCTATGGGTCATAAAGTTTCTTATATAGTTGCAAATTCGCGGCCCGAGTTTCCACTCGAGCAGTTGATCTATTATAGCGTGGATTCCAATTTTATCAAATGCTTTTGCGAAGTCGAGTGATATTATTGACAGATGTTTTCTTACCGATAAAGATTCTGCAACATGATGGTCTACATATAATAGAGCATCTGTTACTGACTTTCCCCGCTTGAATCCAACCTGATTGTTATGGATAAGTTTGTTGCTTCGGACAAACCACCATAACCTGTTTGATATAATTTTATCCAATAGTTTAGATAAGCATGGATTTAAGGAAATTGGCCGGTATGAATCGATTACAGTTTTGTTTGATTTAGATTTTAATATAGGGGTTATTATAGCAAGTTTGTATGATTGGGGGATATGTGATTGGAAAATGCTATTGTAGAAATTAAGCAATCTGTTTGTTACTGACAGAGGAAGATTGGAGATCATAGAGTACGTTATTCGGTCATAACCAGGTGTTTTACCTTTGAGGTTTTGCAGAGCGGATTTAAGTTCGAGTAAATTTATTTCTCTTTCAATTTCTAATGCTTTGGCGTCGGAGGTTTGTGGAAACGTAATGTTGAGAGATATATTCTTTTTATCTTGAAATAAAAGAGGGAATTTATTATCACTAGATGAATTAGACCAATGCAAGCCAAATTCATCTGCTATTTGTTTACGATCTGTAATGTTGGAAAAGGGTGCGTTGGGACTCTTCAGGCAGTGAATTCCGTGTTTTGTTTTATAACCACTAAGTCGTTTTATATTGGCCCAAATTTTTTCCGTTGGAGTGCTGGGGTTGATTTGAGAGGTAAATTCTTCCAATGATTTTCTTTTGGATTGTTTAATTTCCCTTTTAAAAATCGCATTAGCTCGTTTGTACCTCATCACAGTGCCTTGGTTAATGTTTCGTTTGAGGGAATTCCAGCACTTATTTTTCTGAATACGAAGCTCCTGTAGCTTTGAGTTCCACCATGGGACATTGTGGGTGTACTTATTTGGGTTAGATTGGGGGATGGAAGCATGTGCGGCTTGAAGAATAATTTTATTGATATTAGCGGCCTCTTTATTTATATTATCGGCTACCGGGCGGTTGCAGTTGTGTTTTTCTGAGTGTTGACTGAATGATGCCCAATTGGCTGTTTTAGTAATAAATCGGGGTTTTTGGACTTGAGAGCTAGGCTGCTGAGACTCAAAAAGTGAGACGAGTATAGGGAAGTGGTCGCTTCCACATAAGTCGTCCTGTATAGACCAATTGCAGCTGACAGCAATTGTGGGGGAACAAATTGAGATGTCGATGTGAGTAAGAGTATTGTGTGTGCTAAAATGAGTTGGGGAGTTGTCGTTAAGGATAATGAAATTAGATTGAGAAATGAAGTTGGCTAGGGTTCTGCCTCTGCGATTGGTATAGACGGATCCCCAATTGGGATGCCTGCTGTTGAAGTCGCCCATAATCAGGCTAGAGGATGTGAAAGTACCGAGAACACTTTGCAAATTTGTTGTGTTGAAGTTTATGTTGGGTGATATGTAAGCAGATATCACATTGAACTGTTTTTGTGAGTATATTTTGACTCCGATAGCTTCGAAATCGTTATTTAAGGTTATTTGCTCGTGCTGGATGGAATTGTGAATAAGAATGGCAACCCCTCCAAAAGCATTGGAGGAGTTAAGGGTATAAATGTTAAAGTTAATTGGAATAGGAATTGGTGAGTTTGGTTGAATATGCGTTTCCTGTAGTGCTATCACTTTTGTATTATGTTTCTTTATTAGCAACAACAGCTCATTATAATTGTTAAGATAGCCTCTAATATTCCATTGTAGTATTTTAAGCTTCATATTTTAGCTTGGAGATAAACTTTAGATATATTGTTGCTGTATACGTAAATGTAAATCTAAGTATGGATAAATTAAAATTTATAGTTGTTTTGAATAAGTTAATTGGTAATAGAAATTAGTGTAAGTGTGAGTGATTTATTTTGGTAGTTTTTATAGTTTAGGTTCTTCGTCGGAATCGGATATAGGCATGAAATAATCGTTTTTTTTTAGTAATTCTTGAGTAATTTTGCTGCATGGTGAGATAGTAGGAAGGCTTTCCAGAATATTATTGGTTTGTTGGGATATGTGGTGTGGTGAGTTTTGCGTTTGTTTGGCGTTAGCGGTTTGAGTGAGTGAGTTTGATGTTGTATTGTTAGTAGGATTATTTAAACTATTGGTTTCGAGTGAATTCTTTGTTTTTTGTAGTTTTGATATATTAGTTTTTGTTGGTGGGGATGTAGCAGGGCGTTTTCCTATTGTTGTACTTGTTGTCGTTGGTGATGATGGTGTCTTGTTAGTGGATGTTGATTTACTTGTTATGGTGACGTTTGCATAAGTGCTTTTGGATTTTACAGTTTGTGTATTATTTTCGTTGTATTTGCGCAGTGCTTCGCCCATGGAGCATTTTGTGATGGTTTTGATTTTTAGAATTTCTTGAGTCTGTTTAAATCTTGGGCAGTCTTTGTCTGACGATGCATGATCGCTGCCACAGTTTGCACATTGTTTACGTGTACAGTCGGATGGAGAGTGGGGTGGAAGATTGCAGCCTTCGCATGTAGCAGTATTGGTGCAGCGTGTTTTTGTGTGTCCTAGTAGTTGGCAGTTTTTGCAGCGCATAGGTGTTGGATAGTAAGGGGCGACCTTAACTTTATACCAAGCTATGTCGATGACTTTGGGTAGGTGGTAGAGGTCAAAAGATAAGACAATTTTGCCAGTAGGAACAACTTTGCCCTCAGTCATGCGGGTAAACTTATATATACCAGTCACGCCTTGGATTTTAAGTTCCCGCAAAATCTCCTCCTCGTTTACTTCGTTTAGGCAAGGCGCATATATTACTCCCTTTATTGTGTTTAGATTATCTTGATATTTTGTTGTCACTGGACAGAGGTTAGCAATCGTTTTTAACTTTAGAAATTTCTCAGCTACTTTTGAGTTATGTGTTAGTATCAGTAGTGAGCCGTCTTTAAGTTGTTTAATGTTTTCGATTTGGGTAGATATTGCGTCTAACGATTTTTTAATTACGAAAGGACTGAGTTTTTGTAGTTCATTATTAGGTGATTTAATAGTTATGTATTTGGGTTGATTGAGTGATGTTTGTTTGTATGTGAGCGGCGGAAAAGAGTAGTCGGAAGTATAGTCGTCAAATTGGCTTAGTAAAGAAAATCTGTTTGTTGATTTGTCTGGCGGTTTTGGTTGTAATGGCATTTTGCTGCTGTTGTGTTGTTATAACTGTTTGCTTTGTTGTTTTATGTTGTATACGGAATCACAAAAGTGTACAAAAGCGAGAGTAGGATAATTTAGAGTTAACTGTTATGTATAACTAATTCGCGAACTACGAACACTTGTTAGCACACGTCTGAATAGATTGAGAGCTAGTCGATGACT
>JAYXIM010052005.1:0-17130 GCA_037575425.1 Anastrepha fraterculus | reverse complement strand
TTGGATATATACTTGAAATCCAACGTAGAATCTCTCTTGCCAACAAGTGCTACTTTGGACTAAGTAGGCAATTGAGTAGTAAAGTCCTCTCTCGACGAACAAAACTAACACTCTACAAGACTCTCATCATGCCCGTCCTAACGTATGGCGCAGAAGCTTGGACGATGACAACATCCGATGAAGCGACGCTTGGAGTGTTCGAGAGAAAGATTCTGCGTAAGATTTTTGGACCTTTGCACGTTGGCAACAGCGAATATCGCAGACGATGGAACGATGAGCTGTATGAGCTTTACGACGTCATAGACATAGCGCAGCGAATAAAGATCCAGCGGCTACGTTGGCTGGGTCATGTCGTCCGAATGGATACAAACGCTCCGGCTTTGAAAGTATTCGATGCGGTACCAGCTGGTGGTAGCAGAGGAAGAGGGCGGGCTCCTCTGCGTTGGAAAGATCAGGTGGAGAAGGACTTGGCTTCACTTGGTGTGTCCAACTGGCGCCGGTTAGCACGAGAAAGAAACGACTGGCGCGCTTTGTTAAACTCGGCCAAAATCGCGTAAGCGGTTATAGCGCCAATTAAGAAGAAGATTGAAATATACGCCATGGGCTGGAGGGGAAGGGCTTTCCGTACTCATTAGTGTACTAGCGTACAAAATAATAGTAGCGCGAGAAGTTACCCAACTTTGACTATGTACCTAATTGTTTAGTTTTTGTTTTTACAAAAATATTTTAGTTTTACAAAACTATAGTACATTCAAACAAAAAACAAAAAAAATACAAATCAAGCACCAAATTTTTAACAAAATTCACAAAAAGTTTATAAGTATCAAAAAAAAAAAAAATTATTTATAATATATAGGGTGGGCCATGTAAAATTTGCTTTTTGAATCGGCTATAAAAAAAAAACTAATCAATATTTAAAAAAATTTTTTTTTATTTTGAAGATTGAACATTGTCATTTATGAATAAAAAGTAATATCGCTCAAATGATTCGATTAACCCAATTTTTAAGCACATTTTCGATTGTTTGGGCTCCAATTTCATGAATGGCAACTTCGATTTCGTGTTTTAAAGCATCAATCGTCTCTGGATGGTTCGCATAGCATTTGTCCTTAACGGCTCCCCACAAAAAATAGTCGAACGGGCTTAAATCACAGCTCCGAGGTGGCCAATTGACATCGGAATTTCGGCTGATTAAGTGTAACTTTGGCAGTGTAACAAGTTGCACCGTCCTGTTGAAACCAAATGTCATCCATATCATCCTCTTCAATTTTTGGAAACAAAAACTCGTTGCGCATGTCACGGTAACGCTCGCCATTTACTGTAACCGCAGAAGAAGAAGAAGACTCACCACTTTGGAAAGAGGTTTTCAATATTTCCCAATTTTGTTCAAGCGTATAGCGTCCCATTTCGTAAATGTCAAACCTTTAAGTAAATTATGAACACATTTGACATGTCATTTGTGTTACCATTCTCAAAAAAATAGGTGGTTCAAAAAGCAAACGCTATATGGCCCACCCTGTACATACAATACCATTAAAGTTTTTGTGTAGTTTTTGTTACTGTAATAACAGGCAATGAGATGGTTTCTGAAATATTCGCGCGAAATATTCTATGTACAGCGAATGAATATCTAGCTGCCTGTCGTGCCAGAGTAGGGGAGATTCCCCTCTTTGGGTTTGTTTGGTGTCTCTAATTGGTGCCGCTCAGCATGAAAAGGAGCAAATGACTGGCGTGCTTTGTTGACCTCGGCTAAAATCGCTATGGTGGTTACTTCGCCTATAAAGAAGAAAAACAAAAACATTCAGGTATTTGTTATTGAATATGCAGGGGTGACCATCATTAGAAAATAATTTTCTACTCTTTGAAGTTTCTTGCCTCACTAGGCCAAAGTGGTTGGTTCTAGGTATCTAAGTATGTGCAGCAAAGTAAGTTCTAGGCATCCTACTATTACTATGGGTATGTATGTTGTTGCTGTTTGTATGTGTAGAGTATGTTCCGCATCGTTATCCAAGAGCGTCGTGAATAATTTAAACGAAATTTACACAAACAATTTAAATTGCTTATTAGATCCTATGTTACATTTTATGTGCGCCAAAGGCCTACAAAATGAAATTTTCGGAATTCTTTAAAAGCTTTTACGTTGGCTTATTCAAAGAAAGGATGTCACAAATTTAGGAAATAATTGCACAGCACCTGAAATTACTTAAACACATAAATAGAGGCGAGGTATTTCCGCATGTTTTCGTTCATGAATAGAATAAAAATTAAATTTTCTTAAATTTATTATTTTAAGGGCCATCCTGAAACGGCTGTGAGCACGTCCGCACATAGCAAAAAGTTGAGTGAAAAATTTAAATGCGACTTCTTGGAAATCACGCTATTCAATTGTGGGAATAAAAGCGATTTTAGTGCGATTGTTTGCGTGAAAGAGGGTCAATGTCTACAAGTAGTAGTGGGTTTTATACTGGGGATCTACTTTACGTGGGCCAATCACAAAGCCATGCGATTACCTCGGGCTGGCCAAAGAGCATAAAGGAAATTTTGGACTATTTATGAAAGGTGGCCGAAAATTGACAATTTTTTAATATTTAAAATCACTTAAATTCATTTTTTTAATATAAAAAAAATAATCTATTGGGTTGGGGAGGTTGTTCATAGCGTTTTTATATTTTCTTTTATTTTACAAAGATTTGTTTGCTGTTTGGCAAAGAGGAAGTATTTATTTGATAGAACTCTTTCTGCTTTACAAAACTATGTTAATTCTATTTTTGAGTTATTTAATTTTTTATTAGTTTTGAGGCTTAAAATGGAATACCCAGGAGACAAAAATCAACATTTTCGCTTTATTTGCATTTCATCGAGATCAAAAGCTGCCAAAGCTGCTGAAACAGCCCAGGATATTTGCGACGTGTATAGAGAAGCTGTCATAGGCGAGTCTACAGCACGAAAATGGTTTGCAAAGTTCAAAAATGGCGACTTTGACGTCGATGACACGTCTCGCAGCGGAAGACCTTCTGAATTCGTGAACATCTGAAATCACTTTTGAGGCAGAATAGTCGCAAAATCAGTTGGGAATCAGTGGACAAAATGAACTGTGATCGTAAAACGATTCTCAATCACTTGTTCAATGGGATTCACCGAAAATTGGGAGCTTTGGTGCCTGGATGACTTACGGGCTCAACGAAACAAAACAAAGAAAGTCGCCTTGAAATTGTTTCTCAGAATCTCGCCCGTCATCGAGCAACATGTGGTCATAAACAGCGCTTTTTGTACCGAATCCTCACGGGTGATGAGAAATGGTGCCTATACGAGGTGTGTTCAAAAAGTATCGCGAAGATTTGGCTTTTTCAAAAAGTATTTATTTGTTCATTAATATCTATTTTGTCCCCTTCAAAGTAATACCCATGTTTGCCAGCGTTTTTTCCAATCTTCGAAGCTCTTCAAAAAATCATTTTTTTTTATCTTGTTCAGCTCCTCCTTCGATGCCCTCTTTATCTCGTCAATTGTAGCGTAGCGTCGTCCTTTCGTGGGCCTCTTCAGTTTCGGTAACAAGAAAAAGTCACAGGGGGGCGATGTGTGAGCAGGGGCGTTATCGTGATGCAAGAGCCAATTTTTGTTCACCCACAAATCTGGGCGTTTCTGGCGGATTGCTGTCGCAAATTGCCCATAACTTGCAGGTAATACTCCTTATTGATCGTTTTACCCTGTGCCAAGAACTCATGATGCACAACGCCCCTGCAATCGAAGAAAACGGTAAGCAACACTTTTACATTTGACCGAACTTGGCGCGCTTTTTTCGGTCTTGGGTTGTGCGGCAGCTTCCATTGAGATGATTGATTCCACGTCATAAGCCGTTTTGATACGAATTTTGCGGCGACCCGTCTCATGCCCATATCATTGAAAAGTCGAAGGGCACGAGTCAATAGATATGTCTGGGTCCTCAGCAACTTCTCTAACGGTGATTCGACGATTGGCCAATACCCTTTTCTTCACTTCATCAATTTTTGCGTCTGTTGTTGAAGTGCTCGGGCGCCCGGCACGCTTTTCGTCGTTCACATCTTCTCGGCCTTCTGAGAACATTTTGTACCACCGATAATCGTTGCTTTGGTCCAAAGTAGCTTCTCCGTATGACACAGTCAACATTCGGAATGCATCCCCACGGACTTAATTTCGTTTTTCGCACAAAATTTGATACAGTTTCTTTGATCCATCTTTTTGAATAGGTAAAAATCGAAGACGAGCCGAAGCACGCGGAAGCAAAACAGCTGCCAACAATTAACAGAACATTCAAAATGGTCGAACTCCTCGGCACGAGTGGGAGACATGAGTACCAACAAATCGCCACAAAAAAATCGAAATTCGAATATACGTAACCTGCGAAAATTCAAAATGCACGATACCTTTTGAACATACCTCGTACATCAATTTGAAGCAAAGAAAGGAGTAGGTGTGTCCAGGAGATACGCCAAAGCCGAGAGTCAGCCCGGATCTTCATACAAAGAGGATCATGATATGTGCTTGGTGGGACTGGGACAGCATGGTTCACTGGGAAGTGCTCGAAAAGAATGCCACGGTCAACAAGGAGCTCTACATTGCCCAGCTACATCGCATAAATGAGGCTATTCGACTGAAAACACCTAATCGACATGGCCAAACCATACGCCTTCACGACAACGCCAGGCCCTATGTTGCACAATTCGTCAAAGCCGCACTCCAAGAGCTCGAATGGGAGGTACTTCAGCGTCCGCCGTATTCTCTTGACCTTGCACCGATCGATTACCACCTTTTTCGCTCCCTGTCAGACCATATGAAAGGCGTTACCTTCTTTCTTTAAAAACTGGCTCAACAACTGGTTTGACACCAAACCAGGCGATTTTTGGCGGAACGGCATCGACTAATTGGTCGAGAGGTGGGAAGAGGTTGTAAACAGCAACGGCGAATATATGGTATAATTGATTAACTTATTGATATAATTATTGTTTTTTCCCTAAATAAAAGTCTTTGGTAAAAACGCTATGAACTTATTCCCCAACCCAATATACACACTGATAGCAGACTCGTATCCACTTCTGACGTGGAAGTGTAGCTGAAGCCATCGTGGGAAAATTAACACTTACTCCCCAAGGGCAACAAGCATGTGTCACTTGTGGGCTATTTCAAGGTTATAAAGGTGATTTTTTGCCATCAAATTGCCATTAATCCCACCCAATTTAAAAAATTACAAAAAAATCAACAAAAAAAAAAAGAAATTGCTTTTATATGCGAGTGCCTACCATTTTGCCACAGCTGAATACACAATTTTCGGGCATTTGAATGACCTTGTCTACTCGTGACACGTGCGCTCAATGGGACACCTTGCAATGCGGAATTACAAAAACAGACGCTCGGCCCGAAAGCTTCCACGTTTACCAAATCAATGTTGTATTTATTTATAATGCGAATTTGTTTGCTAATCAAAAAATTTCGCGCTTAGCAACGGCAGCCCCATCGACACCACTCAGGTGCTGTGTACGCAGTGCTGTTCCTTCCTTAACCAGAGTTGAAGGAGCCAGACAGCGTGCGTGTGAAGAGCCATGGAAACCTCTGGCATGAAGAAGACTACGAAAAATAAATTGAATATAATAAATAGAAAAGAAATTGGTTTAACTGTTTAAAGTGCAGACACATGCCCACTTTCCGTCAATTGGCTTAGTCCTAAGTGAAGTACCAAGGGGTGATACATGACCTGAAATTGAATGTGTAGAGCTGAATGTTGAAAGGGAATGAAAAAAGAGATAAAAGTATATGAGGAAATAAAAGGTAATTGTATTACAGCGGCCTGCTCTTTGTTAAGGAATTTTACAAACTTCCTTTTGTGCATTTTTCATTTTTCAATTTGATTTTTTTGTTTGTTTTGTTTTCAATTTCTCCACGCTTTCTTCTTTACTGGGCCTAGACGTGTTTCGCATAAATAATTGTTTTCCACACTACAAATGTAGAAATGAGAAAAGCTTGTGAATAGGTTTGAGTTTATGTGTGCGAAAATATTTAATCACAATAAAGGTAAGGAGGTTTGCCTCTCGAGGCAATTTCTCAAGGGAAATAGATAAATTGGCCTGGTTCAGTAATACTAACTTCGCACAGATCTTAGACAGATCCGCAAAGTGGAGTTTGAGAGTCGTGCCAGGGCAATTTTTCCAAGTAGGCAGGATTGGAATGAGATGAAAATCTGCACCGAAGCTGGTACCTCTGTCTTCACTGACGGCTCCAAGATGGAATCGGAGTAGGTATTTTCTCTAAATTGGACAATTTATCTATTTCTATGCCGAATACTGCTGGTGTTTTTTCAGGCAGGAGTCTTTGCGATCCTGCAGGCATGCTTTGGGAATGTGGAAACGGAGAGATATTAGCACTTTTTCCAATAGTCAAGCTGCGATCAAGGCTCTGACGACGTCATTGTGCAGATCCAAATTAGTCAACTCCTGTAAGGAGGAGATTAAATCTCTTGGGTGTGCAGGTAGCATTTCTCTTATGTGGATTCCATTGCTTAGGAACATAAAGAGAAATCAAATCGCTGATGAGCTTTCCAGGCAATGGACTGAATTGGTCTCAGAGACCTCCTAACCGCCCATCGGCATCCCCCTGACAATTGGTAAAGGGGAACTGCATAAATTATTTTTCAGGAAAGCTCTTTTCTTCATTTGCTATTTCGAAAACCCTTTGGCCCCAGTAGAATAGATAGAGGGCTCATAAAATCCTGGGCGTTCCACACCAATCAATTTCCAAGCTCATAACTGTGTTTACCGGTCATTGGACGATCGACATATGCGCGGAAAAGCTAGAGTTGCCATTTAACCCCCATTGCAGAAGTTGTGCGCAGCTTTCAGAGAAAGAGACTGTAGAGCACTCTCCCTATTGCCTGCCTCCCTACTGCTGAGTATACCTTTCGTGTTCCATTGTTTTAGTAACTATGCGCCGATCAGCGAAGGATCTTAACCTTTGCGCTGGCTGCCATTTAGGCCAACAGAAAGCACTTGAAGAGATGTCCCGGAAGCCCATGGAAAACCAGGGAAGATGCCCTTACTGATGCAGACTATCCCCTCCAACTCTTTGACGCCGTGAGCCGCACACTGTACCGCATATGGTCCCGTCGCGGATTTCGGATTACACACCCGAAGATGGTATAAATGGTATGGAATTTTTCCAAAATTGAGAAAGTGAAATTATTAACCAAATTTATATATGCAAATATTTCTTACGAAGCAAGTAATATGAAATTCCTTTCAAGAAAACTTAAGTTTATCTTGTTGTCTATACTAATATTATAAAGAGGAAAACTTTGTTTGTTTGTTTGTTTGTTTGTTTGTAACGAATAGGCTCAAAAACTACTGGACCTATTTTAAAAATTCTTTCACCATTCCAAAACTACATTATCCAAGAGTAACATGGATTACATTTTATTTTGGAAAAAAATAGGGTTCCGTAAGATATTTGGATTTTTCGGACACAAACTGAAAAAAATCTTATATATAAAATAAAGTCAACTTTTTGTGTGTGTTCGCTAACTGGCCGTGTCTGCACCGAATTAAACCAAACTTACACACAATGTTAAGAAGGT
The DNA here is from genome assembly GCA_037575425.1 of Anastrepha fraterculus. Classification (NCBI taxonomy): domain Eukaryota; kingdom Metazoa; phylum Arthropoda; class Insecta; order Diptera; family Tephritidae; genus Anastrepha; species Anastrepha fraterculus. Next base: position 9,533 of record JAYXIM010052005.1, on the reverse strand, counting down.
ATTGAAGATGGTTTCCGTATAGTTTGGATACCTATTGGTGGATAGGGCTCGAGATATAGGTCAAAACGTGGACCCGGGTAACCTTCGGATGTGTATGTACAATATGGGTATCAAATGGAAGCTGTTGGTGAATGCCTTAGTTCAGAGTATTTTTCATGCCGCTCCGTGACTAGGGTCTCGAGATAGAGACCAAAACGTGGACCCTAGAATGTGTTTGTACAATATGGATATCAAATTGAAGCTGTTGGTGAATGGTTTAGTACAGAGTATTTTTCATGCCGCTCCGTGACTGGGGTCTCGAGATAGAGACCAAAACGTGGACCCTAGAATGTGTTTGTACAATATGGATATCAAATTGAAGCTGTTGGTGAATGCTTTAGTACAGAGTATTTTTCATGCCGCTCCATGACTGGGGTCTCGAGATATAGGTCAAAACGTGGACCCGGGTAACCTTTGGTTGTGTATGTACAATATGGGTATCAAATGGAAGCTGTTGATAAGTGCTTTAATACGGGGTAATTTTCATACCTATTGATGACTAGGGTCTGGAAATGTATGCCAAAACGTGGACCCGCCGTGTCTTTGCACCGAATTAAACCAAACTTACACACATTGTTAAGGAGGTATTGAAGATGGTTTCCGTATAGTTTGGATACCTATTGGTAGATAGGGTCTCGAGATATAGGTCAAAACGTGGACCCGGGTAACCTTCGGATGTGTATGTACAATATGGGTATCAAATGGAAGCTGTTGGTGAATGCTGTAGTTCGAGTATTTCCATCCGCTCCGTGACTAGGGTCTCGAGATAGAGACCAAAACGTGGACCCTAGAATGTGTTTGTACAATATGGATATCAAATTGAAGCTGTTGGTGAATGCTTTAGTACAGAGTATTTTTCATGCCGCTCCATGACTGGGGTCTCGAGATATAGGTCAAAACGTGGACCCGGGTAACCTTTGGTTGTGTATGTACAATATGGGTATCAAATGGAAGCTGTGGTTAAGTGCTTTAATATGGGGTAATTTTCATACCTATTGATGACTAGGGTCTCGAAATATATGCCAAAACGTGGACCCGCCGTGTCTTTGCACCGAATTAAACCAAACTTACGCACATTGTTAAGTAAGTATTGAAAATGGGTTTCGTAAAGTTTGGTTGTAATTCGGAGCACTGGCAACGGGTACAGCGTTCTTTTGAACCAGCCATAATGTCGCTTACTTTTTTAACGCTTGGGGCGGAACTGAACTGTTAATTTGACAGTGTGAGTTACAATGTGTCAATAGTTCTTTCTGATTTGGATGCCATAAGGAAAAAACGTAAGTGCAAAATGTAAAAATTGTTTGTGAATTTTTTTGGAGTGGATTTTGGAACAGTGAATAATTTCTTACGAAATTTGAGAATTTAATGTGAAATCCGAATGAAATTATGTGTTCGTGCTCCAATGCTTAATAAAACATATAAATTGAAACGAAAAATTCATGGATGATCAGGAAAAAAGACGATTGTTTATTCATATGCGTTGATTTGAAATTTAAAAACAATCTTCTTTTTTCCTGATTTTCAATTTATATTTTATATTTACTCAAAAACAAATAGAAAAACAAAAAATATTGTTTATGCCAAAGCGCTTGAATAAAGAATAAAGAAATAAATAATATGAAAACCATATATTTTCTGTTCTAAACCATATCTATTCTATTTTAGTGTGCCCAGCGAAGGGGGCCGGGTTTGCTAGTATAAAATAAATGAAATGACAATTGCACAATTTAACGAGATAACCACTTAAATTTTTACAGCTTTCGCATAAGGAAACTGAATAAATTTCAATAAATTTCCGGCAATTTATGTAAAAACGGCATCTGTAAAACAGTGAATACTTCGCATCTTCAACACAATTTTACACAGCAAAACCACAGCCTGCTTCCTGGAGGCGATAAATAACAGCACTTAAACGATTTACCTGGAGTCACTACTCACACGAAAGCAAGATGCCACTTTCAGCACAATTTTCGCACACCTGATGGGGAAAACGCTTGCAATACACCAACACATTGCCATGCATGTGTGTGTGAAGAATGGGTAAATACCCTGCAGGAAAAAGCCAAACTAGTACGTAAATCTTCTAGTTCAGGTGCCGGCATTTAATAGAAGAAATCATACCAGTTCGTCAAACTTTTTTTTATTTTGAAGACTGAACATTATCATTTATGAATGAAAAATAATATCGTTCAAATGACTGCCACGACTGGCTTTACGATCAACCCAATTTTTAAGCACATTTTCGATTGTTTGGGTTCCAATTTCATGAATGGCAACTTCGATTTCGTGTTTTAAAGCATCAATCGTCTCTGGATGGTTCGCATAGCATTTCTCCTTAACGGCTCCCCACAAAAAATAGTCCAACGGGCTTAAATCACAGCTCCGAGGCGGCCAATCGATATCGGAATTTCGGCTGATTATTCGGTTTTCAAAAACGGTAGCTAAAAGTTCGAGAGTAACTTTGGCAGTGTGACAACTTGCACCGTCCTGTTGAAACCAAATGTCGTCCATGTCTTCCTCTTCAATTTTTGGAAACAACTCGTTGAGCATGTCACGGTAACGCTCGCCATTTACTGTAACCGCGGCTCCTCGCTCATTTTCGAAAAAAATGGCCCGATGATGCCTCCAGACAAAAAACCGCACCAAACAGTGACTCGTTGAGGATGCATTTGCTTCTCTACAGTAACGTGTGGATTTTCTGAGCCCCAAATCCGACAATTTTGCTTATTGCCGTAGCCACCGATGTGAAAATCAGAAAAGAAGAAGAAGACTCACCACTTTGGAAATAGGTTTTCAATATTTCCCAATTTTGTTCAAGCGTATAGCGTCCCATTTCGTAAATGTCAAACCTTTAAGTAAATTATGAACACATTTGGCATGTCATTTGTGTTACCATTCTCAAAAAAATAGGTGGTTCAAAAAGCAAACGCTATATGGCCCACCCGTATAACCTATCATATGACACAATTCTTTTCTGGGCACGGAGGCTTTAGAAATTACCTTTATAGGTTTGCGCACGACGATAGTCCTTACTGTCCTGTATACATCAACATTGAGGTAGACGCGGAACATGCCAGTTCCCGATGCCCGCGGTTCACGGCAGGAAGTAGACTTCCAATTGTTACGTGATGGAATCGGAAGAAAGGTGGATGGAAGTAGCTGCTTTCGTTGCAGGAACTCAGAGGGAGCTAAGATAAAATTGACGAAGCTATATAGCTGACCAGCCCTGCGAAGTAAAACGTTGCAGCAGTAGCGCAGGGAGAGGGGCGGAGGAGACGGAGTTCAGGGTTTAGTACGTAGGCGTACTGTTTTGCAAGTCCCGCACAGTAAGATAATAGCTGATTGGGAGTGGTCCCGAATGAGGTGTATTTTAGCAAGCAGTATGAATCGTGCATGCCGCCTTTATGACGGTATCTATGAAGATTCCCCTCAAAAAAAAATATAAATAAAAAAATTGTGAAGTCCATTGTTTCAATTTTGTTTTTGAATAACTTTTTTACTAAATAAAAAAAAAATGATTTTGAGTGACGCAAATCTTTATTTTGACCCTTACGCACTTCATTGCTTCTCTGTTTGTGTACCGCAGCTCTTTAGCCCACAAATTCAAATTGATCTGCGACGCCATTTGCAAAAATTATAAATTTTGCGCCATCTTGTATTTATATTCCAAAAATGAGTACCTTCAATTTTATTTCTTTATTACTTTTTTTAAAGAATATGTTTAAACTTTTCTAGGATTTACTTGTAGTGTAAGTTTGAATTTTTTTCTAATTACTGTACCTGAAAGAAGTTTCATTTAATTAAAAAAAACCTACGTTTTGTACACTTTTCATATGAAAAAAAAGGAATATTTTAAAGCGTCGAAATGGAAAGAAATGGTTGTTTTTCTTATATTTATTAGTTAATTAGTGAGCAAAAATTTTACGCAAAAATATTGGATTTATTTTTGCCAAACTAATATTTTAACTAGTCTGAAACTGGTTATTTTAGAAACATACTGGGCTAGAAATTTTAGCTGACGCACAGCCGGACAATTGACATTTCGAAGGGCATCGCCGGGTTAAAAATACCACTTCCTAACACCCAAATATAGAACACGAACTTGTTTAGCTGAAAAGTGAATTGCTATTATTTTAGTTTACAACTGGTAGTTTTCCCTGCAGGGTATGTTTATGTTCACACATTTCGCACAGCCCAACGACAGCCCCACTTGGTGAAATTGGGAGATTTACTTTTATGAGCAGTCAGAAGCAAATACTTCGTTACGGAGAGAAATTGACGTTTAAAAAATCAATAAAATATCCAGTTCGAGTGGTTGAGTTGTTGTAGGAAAATATGCCGTTATTCTTCACTTCGTGCGTACGAAAAGTTTTACATATGTTTCGCGTATCTACTGTGAGTTGTGGTATATTAGGTAGGAAATTAAGTTCGTAGCAATTTTACCGAAAACTTTTATTTAAACAAAAATCAATAATTATATCAATAAGTTAATCAATTATATATTCACCGTTGCTTTTTACAACCTCTTCCCATCTCTCGACCAATTTGTGAATGCCGTTCCGCCAAGAATCGCCTGGGCTGGTGTCAAATAAGTTGTTGAGGCAGTTTTTAAACACCTCTTTGTTATCGAACGTAGGGCCCTTCAAATGGCTTAACAGGGAGCGGAAAAGAAGGTAATCGGTTGGTGCAAGGTCCAGAGAATACGGCGGATGCTGAAGGGCCTCCCGTTGGAGCTCTTGAGGTGCGGCTTTGACGACTTGTGCAACATAGGGCCTAGCGTTGTCGTGAACGAATATGGTTAGACCATGTCGATCAGGTATTTTCAGTCGAATAACCTCATTTATGCGATGTAGCTGGGTAATGTAGAGCTCCTTTTTGACCGTGGTATTCTTTTCGAGCATTTCCCAGTGCTCCATGCTCTCCCAGTCCCACCAAACACATATCAGGATCTTCTTTGTATGAAGATCCGGGTTGCCTCCCGACTTTGGCGTATTTCCTGAATCCACCCACCCCTTTCTTTACCTCATATTGATGTATAGGCACCGTTTTTTCATCTTCCGTGACGATTCGGAAAGCGCTGCATATGACCGTGTGTTGCTTGATGACGGACGAGATGCTGAGAACCAATTTGAAGGCGAGTTTCTGCGTTTTGTTTCGCTGAGCTTTTGAGGCACCCTGGGTCCCAATTTCTCGACAAATCCCATTGAGTGAAGGTGATTGAGCATCGTTTATGATCGCATTTAATTTTTTCGCCAATTCACAACTGGGTTTTCAACCATTTTCCTTCGATAGTGATTTGAGACGTGGTTCATCGAATTCAGAAGACCTTCCGCTGCGGGTTGTGCCATCGATGTCAATGTCGCTATTTTTGAACTTTGCAAACCATTTCCGTGCTGTAGACGGAAATGTCCCCTGCTGCTTCGGCAGCTTTTTGTCTTCGATGAAATGCAAAGAAGAGCAGGTGTCGAAAATGTTGATCTTTGCCTCCGGGTATTATTTTTCTAAGCCTCAAAATTAATAAAAAATTAAATAACTAAAAAAACACAATTAACATAGTTTTGTATGACAGAAGGAGCCCTATCGAATAAATACTCACCCATTGGCAACCAGCAAAAAATCGTTGTTTCTCTTCAAATGTTTAGCGTGGAATCCAGGTGCCCCGGAAATATATATATATATATATATATATAGATTAGCAATTAAATTAATAAGTTTTATCAAAATGTTTCATAGAATGAGTAATAGTCAGATAGGTCGGTATGACGTTACTGCGTACGCTGATTTGCCTGACTTGTTGCACGTTAAGACTTCTGCCACTTCAATGGAGAAATAATTTCTCATTGATCTGTGGCTTTATTTGTCTTCCATGAGCTAACCGATGCATCCCACCTCGCCTTCACTATCGAGCAAATTAATAGATTGCCAATCGAATGGCCTATTGCATGTCATATATTGATTGAATCAAGTAAATATATCGCACCCTAAATACAAAAGGGTCACAACTCAAAATTTTCCACACTCGAGCTTGACTTGTTTACAGTAGCACAGAAAACAAACTATGTGACATATCACGCTGAAATTTGCCATGTAAGCTTATAACAGTCCTACCAAAAAACAAAAAATTTATTTTTGCCATATGTCATCCGCGGACCGTTTTATTGATAACGTCTCGTTCATATTTGAGCAGAAGTACAAGTGCGATATGTTCGGTGTTGTTCGTCGGCAAAGAAAAATGGCTTAAGCTGCACGTACCCTATAACCAGAAAATGGCGGGAATTTTTAAATAAAACAAAACAAAGTTAAATTTCAGGCAAATTTATTTTATCTCCTTAAAAATATGACCCGCCTGAAGCAACTCACATGTGCCAACGTTTAACCCAGTCCTCCATGCACCCCTGGTGGGCCGACGAAGGGATGTCCCATTCTCTTTGATCTCCTCTATCGATTGAAATCTCCTTCCACAAAGTAGTGACTTCAACTTGGGAAACAAAAAGAAGTCGCACTGGGTCATATCAGGTGAATACGGTGCTTGCACGATGGTATTTACTTCGAGTTTGGTCAAATAATCCAGCACAATTTGTGCTCGGTGCGATGGCGCGTTATCATCATGCAAAATCCAAGACTTGTTTGCCCACACATCCGGCCGGCCAGGCAGAAACTAATGATCCGATGGCGCTAAAAAGTGAAAGATGTGTGTCTTACAGTCCTACCAACATAAGAAAAAAATATGGGCCGGTTCCCACGTGTGCGGTTCGTTTAAATTAAACATTCCCGGTACTTTTTGATCATAGGGTATTTTTGACAATTCTTACAATTAGTTTTTTAAGGCACCACCGACCTTTCTGTATGAACTTCTGCATTCATACGCGCCATTCGGAATTCCTCTATACTAAGAAAAGCCGAATAATCTACTTTAAAAAGTAATAGAATAAGCGCCACTTTAATGAATATATTTTATATAAAAAATTCAACATATGCTACTGTTAATATGTGTGAAATTATCATCTAACTAAATGTATTTGCATCAATAGAACCAAACGGATATTGCACCGGATGAGCTGCAAAGCAAACAACAGCCACAATTACAAAATTATGATATTAAACAATTGGCAGACACGCACTGGGGCTCTAATGGACTTTATTAGAAGGACTTGCGCACACATACATTTACATATGCATATACATATATAATATATATCTACATATTGAGTGTGAGAGAAACAGAAATAGTGCTGAATGTGACCTACTTGAACGTCACACAAATTTAAGCGCAAACGCATGCACACATACACACATATGCACATCCACTTTTATTGACATTCTATACTAGTAAATAAAGACTTATGTGCTAAACTTCTATACAAAAGGGTAATACGAGGGCGGTTCAATAAGTACCCGTGTTCGATGACAGAAGCGTTCCTGAGGGAAGTTGTTGTTAGCATCGAGTGCAGCCACCTATCAAACGACGGCAAAACAAATTTCAGACTGAGTGATAGGCTTTTTTTTTTGTCGGGACAGACTAGAAAGTACAGCACTCAGAGGCAATCAAAGTCCATTGTACTGCACTCGGATTCCCTTTTTAATTTTTTTTAAACCTCCTCGACCTCCGAAGAAATCTAAGTAGATCTTGTAGTGCTAAGGAGCCAAGGTGGTCGCTTCTTAACACATCAGTGCCAAAGACCTAAAGCCTGATTCGAACGAAGGCTGAGCAGACGCACAGAAAGTGGTCCGTCGTCTCATCCTCCTCTCCACATGCTGGGCAGAGTGCACTGCCTGAGATGCCTACATTTTCCATGTGCTTTGCCCATAGAATGTGGCCCGTTATCAGTCCAACCAGCCTCTTACAGTCTCCTCTGCTTAGTGACAAGAGGAACTGCGACAGTCGATCGGATATGATAGGTAACATCAGTTTTGTCCATCTGCAGCCTGTCTCAGCCTGCCAAGCTCGCTTGTGGGTTTGAGTAACCCGTTTCCTAACCGTGGCTTTGATGGCTGCAGAAGGAAGTGGCGGAACGGGCTCCGGACCAAGAAAGTTAGCCTCAAGGCCCATTCTGGCTAAAGAGTCAGAGATCTCGTTACCCGCGAAGGTGATAGTTTGGATTTGGCAGCTATTCGAGTAAGACGTGTTACGTAATTTTCAGTAAGATTGAAAAAGAGCAGTTTTTTTCCTTGTTCTCTCCTCTTGGGAGGATAGGGCCTTAACAAGACTCTTCTATCGTACACGGTTCGGTGCTGTTGTTTCCGCAGCATCCCCCTTGCGGGTTCCAGTTCAGTGTCAAAAAGAGCAGCATCGTTCGGAAATTAGCTTTTTATTTTTGAATGGGAAAAAGTGCTAGAAGATAAAAGCAAAGTTGGATGCTGTCTATGGGTGCGCTTCGCCAACTATGACCACAGTCAGATATTGGTTCAGCGAATTTTAACTTAGTTTTTGATGAGGAGTGACCAGAACGCCCAGCAGACGCCCGGAAATCATGCAAAAACCCCATGAAATGGTTCTCGCTGATCGACGAACTAAAGTGCGCAAAGGACAGAGACCAAAGGTGTGTCTACTGGAATGGAAATTAATATTTTACACGATAAGTTGCCGATGAAAAAATTGACCGCCCGATGGGGGTCGCGATTGCTCACGGTGGACAACAAGCAGATGCGGCTGTTGACTTCGAAGCAGTGTTTGGAACAATGTAAGCGAGGACCGAAGAAATTTTTTCGTCGAGTTGTCACCGTTGATGAAACCTGGATTCATCATTACACACCAGGAACTAAATAACAATCAAAACAATGGATTTCTCCCGGTCCAAATCTGTTCCAAAGAAGGCGAAGACAGTCCCATCGGCCGGAACAGTTATGGCGACGAGTTTTTGTGATGTAAATGGCGTCATCGTAATGTATTTTTTAGAAAAGGGAAGAACGATCACTGGACAAAACTGCAGTGAGTTATTGGTCTGATTTAACAAAAATTTGAAGGAGACACGGCCGCATTTGGCGAAAAGAAGGCCAGCACACTCAACCGGAGTTGTCGCCGCCAAACTGCATGAATTGCACCCCCTTAATCCCCGATTGTGATGCGGGCGCCGTTGCCGAATGGGTGGGTATTTCTGCCATGAAAAAGCTCTTCATAAAAATATCTGCCGCTCGGAGTCGGCTTGAAACTGAAGGTCCCTCCATTTGTGGAACAATAAAATAGGAGGAGAAGCTCGGCCAAACACCCAAAAAGGGTGTACGCGCCAATTATATATATACATAATCCGCGATCTGGCTCCCTGCGGCCTTTTCTTGTTCCCAAACATTAAGAAATTGAAGCCGGGAAAAAAACTTAGTTCGACAAATGCTATCTTTTGGAGGGGTTAAAAAAATGAACGGAGCGTTCGGAGAAGTGTATCTTTCTAAAATGGGACTATGTTGAAAAATAAATTTTTTGTTTTTGAAAAAAATGGTATCTTCATTTCTAACACGGCTACTTATAATTATTATTATTATTATTTGTTGTTGTCGCG